>JAWQFJ010002576.1:106937-141937 GCA_034096865.1 Theodoxus fluviatilis
GTCCATGTTGGGTGCTCTCGATTACTCCCTATGGAATACTTATGGTCTGAACACTGGCACAATACACTTAGCCGAACTGGATAGTAATGTTCGCTTGTGTGTGTGGGAAAACAGTGGTAAGACTTTTCCCCCGACCGTGGTGGAGGGTGATGCGGGACTTGCACTTGATTCCGGAGATGGAGGGCTCTTGCATCAACGTGTGGTCTGACGACAAGCGGGTAGCAGGTGGCAGGCGTCGTTGAGACGGCGACGAGGAGGGGCGAGGCGAGACGGCAGGTAAGACGACGAGAAGCAGGTGCAGGGCGCGAGGGGTCAGAGCTTTCTCGCAGGTGGCTTTCTCAGAAGTGGGGAGAAGTTTCTAGAGACAACTTCTCCTCACAGGGTGGTCAGTAGATAATTCACTCAGGAGAGGAAAACGTTGCAAGTACGAAAATTGCAATACCTTGCACGTGGTCTCTCTCTGCAGTCCAAAGTGAGAACAGTCCTCCATTTCTTCCGTTGTCTATCCATAGACGTTTGAAGGGAGGGTCACTCGGAATTAGTCCGTCAGTGGACGAAAATTCCATCAGTTTTCACACATGTCCACCTCGTGAACTCTTTGAGACAGGGTGCCGTCCTACACATGGGCTATCTCGATGAAAGTTTTGTTACGGGCACACCGTGATCCCCAAAACAAAGGGTTTTATACAACGGCAGAATTCTCCCTGTCGTTCTCAACCAATCACAGCGTTTTAGTATGTCTCGATTCACGATTTCGTATCAATTGACCAATCAACTGTTCATAAAGTCATCTACTTCTCCCATTGAACAGTAACCAAGCAGTTTCATTAGTCCGTTTCTAGAGAAGTTCACTGCAGATTGGTCAACTGTAGAACGTGAATCAAGGTGAATAAAACAACTTCCCAAACGTTCTACTAAGTTCATCTCTGTATTGGAAGGGAAGCAAGGTTCACAGTTCGTTTTCCCTTCCAAAACTACATCCACCATATCAATCCCAACATCAATACTGGCTTGGCAGCAAATATCAAAATACACTATGGCTTGGCAGCTAATTCCCAACCCACTATATGCTATAACCACAACCAGGAATAAATGGAAAAGATGCGTTTCGTAACATGCACGCTTTCACGTGCAGAGTTAAAAAAAGACAAGCACCATCACATTCTAATCGCCGGTGCGTCGCAGCGTTGAACTCGCCGTCACGAATTGTGTGTACTTTGTTATGATTATGTTGATTTGAGAATCAACCTTTTTGGTTCATTTATGCATTTTTGTGCGGGACGATGGCCTGGATCGTGGCTGGATTTATGGGGGCGTGCTCCGCTGAGCTTGCATCGTGGCAATCATCTGCATCGAGAGGTTGATGAGGGCGATGAAAAATGCAGGGAGTAGGCAATGCACCCATAGACACGGTGCCTGCCCGTGCCTGCGAGGGAAAAAGCATACGGGACACCGCGTTTGTTCTGTCTGCTCTGTAAATCAAATTCGCCCATGAAATCTTCATTCACCGGACACGTTGACTGCTGGCTCGGGACCTGACTCCATGCTAAGGGAGGTCGATGATTCGTATATTCCTCCGCTAGATTTTCGGTTCAGCGATCTAATGTGTTAGTTTTTCTTTCTTTCTTATGTGGCACTCGGAGAAAAGCGCGATACACTAGTGCATGTGCAGACATCTTGTCAGTGCCTTCTACGTACAGTGTCAGAAAGATGTCGACAGAATTGATTTTTTACAATTGTTCGTTCAAGTAATGAATATTCGATATGTGCAGTTGGTGTCTATTTCTCAAGTCTACTTTTCCGTGCAAGGAAAAACAATGCCGCACTCTTACAAGCTGTGAGAATGAGAACGGCTCTGACAAACCTATCATTATCACACGCAGTGTTGTCGCCGCAGGTTTGATTGACTCACTCTATCCGTCGTCTCCCCCCCCCCCCCCCCCCCCCCCCCCCCCTTTTTAAATACTCGACTCTTTCCTCTCTGAAAACCCCGATTCGTGAACCCATCCCCGATTGAACGTGTTGCTGGAAACATCGAATTACGCCGTGACTCACAATATTGACCCTGGGACTGGCCAGCAAAACACATCCGGCTCCCATACTTCATCGTACACTTGGCCCCGTTGGCCCGCATTGCGGAACAGACAATATGGATGATGCAGGGAGGGCGTGAGGGTCCAGGTGACTCACCAAGGAGTCGCCACAACACAGGGCCCCAGTTCACGCCAGCCCAAGACCTCTGCTCGCCCTCTCTCTGGCCGCCAGATCTGCCCAGGCCTCAGTCGTGGTTGGGCATGAGGTTTGACGGCGGTGTCGACTTAGCCGATGTGTCACGGGAGCGCCGGTCTGTGTTGGCGAGGTTTTTCCCGGTGATAAACTGCATGTAATCCCCCTAGAGCAGTGGTGTCAGGACGGCCCCCGCACATCTTCGCACCGCCCCTCCGTCCGCTAATACCCCCCCACTTCCGCCATGTGTCACCACCTCAGAAATGATGAGAGAAAGAGAAAGAAAGAATGGAGAGAAAGAGGAAGATCGGGATGAAGTGGTGTGTGATGGTGTCTGTGATGGTCCTTTGTTTTTGTTTGGGACTGTTTTCATGGTTGTTGATCCTCCCCCCCTCCCTCCCCCCGGTCCTCTTTCTCTGTTCTCATGTCTTTTATATTTTCTGTTCATCCCCCTCTCTTCCATTCACGCCACACTCCCTTCTCTCCTCCTCTCTCCTCTTAAGCTTTTCTCTGCAGCTTTATGATCATTGTTTTAACAATATCCAGATTAATTTTGTGTAATGCCTCACAGATGGAAAAATAAACCTCATTATTATATAAATATTTTTAAAAAAAAATAAGCTCATTCGTGCCTGGTTGTTAATTCTTGTTTTCAGTTTTTCTAATAGACAAGTTTCTGTGTTGCCAAATAAGACATCGCTGACACAGTTGTCTTGAATTAAGAATCATCGTTTAAATGAAAATTGATATATATAATTTACTTTTAAAAACACATGATAATGGAGTGTACAGTCTGTCTCGATATACACGTGTTACACCGGGTTCATTTCCTGTGATAATAGTGAAACGAGGCGTTGAGGTAGGTCCTAACGTCAATGTCATCATCAACGACGATGTCTAGTAGATTCAGCCATGTGGATAAAACGTCGAGTATACAATTTCGCCGACCTGCTCGGTTGCGGGATGGAAACGTTTTTACTCATTAAAAAAAAATTAACATCGCGCCACTACACAATGAGGTTGTTGAAATATCCAAACACATGATTCACAATGAACGGCTCCGTTGACTGAACGAAATAATTACTTTCTCTGTCGACATTTCTGCATGACTAACACTTCCCCTTTTTTCTCTCTCGCGATTGGCCATGTGGTTGAGTGGTCGTGCAGGTGTTGTTCGCATCTATCGATGCTTATAACGATCACTAGCAATCAATCGCAGAGGCTGCGTTGCTCTAGCGGCTGTGGACCTTGGGTGGACTTTCTCTCTGACTCGACGGGGGAAGTAGAGATCGAAAACTGTAAAGCCAGGTAGCTAGACATCCACTATTGGGTCACTGTAACCTCGCACAACTGTTGCCGTCGGCCTGTCAGGGCGTGGTGGAGACATGGAAATGAACTCATCCCGTCCCTTGAGTTTTAAGAAAAACTGAGTTCGCCATGCGTGATATGTTTTTAAGGGGTTGGAAAGATGTATCGCTTTACTTCGGCTGTGAATATTTATTTTCTCATTCTGAAGTTTTGAGTGAAAGTGTTGAAAAGAACACACGTTTAACCAAGCAGGAAAAGCTTGAAGCCTGATCAGTAACGTGACGATCATTATATCGAACCATTTGATAATT
Source organism: Theodoxus fluviatilis (assembly GCA_034096865.1). NCBI lineage: Eukaryota > Metazoa > Mollusca > Gastropoda > Cycloneritida > Neritidae > Theodoxus > Theodoxus fluviatilis. The sequence goes on from JAWQFJ010002576.1 coordinate 110,783, forward strand.
ATCAAACGGAAACGATTTTTGTAAGTGCAGAATCATACATTCGAAAAGGGTCTCAACGATGAAATTTCCAAATTTCATGGATATTTGATCTTGAAATGAATTATAACGCAGGCAATATTTTATTGATGTCCAGTGTTTATCATGCATTTGTTTGCGATGATATGCACTTGTTGATTCCCAGGTAATTTTCCTCCTCATTTGCATATATTGCGCTGCCGTTTCTCCTTCTTTATTATAAGTAGTGCCCCTTTCGCCGCTGTCGATTCTTTTGATTGGCTTTTCCCGTCTGCGGCGTTGTTACCGGATTGCGAAGAGGTTGAGATGTGTGTGTGTGTGTGTGTGTGTGTGTGTGTGCGTGTGAATGTGTGCGTGTGAATGTGTGTGCATACGTGTGTGCGTGAACGCGTGCGTGTATGTGCGTGTGCACATGTGTGCGTGCGCGCGCGCAGGAATGTGTGTGCATGTGTGTACTGTAAGGCGGCAAAGTTGAGAGACGAAGGTAGCAGAGCAGGAGGTATAAACTCATTAAGCATCCGTGTGCCGGGTTGGCACGAATTCACGATGAAGTTCGACTGGTCATTGAGGGCAAGTTGGCTTAAGCTGTAGGGTAAGAGAGAGAGAGAGGGGGGGGGGGGGGGGGCGAAAAATGGGAGAATGGGGGTGGAGGAGAGGAGATTGTTGGGGCGGGATGAAGAATAAGCACGTGGGACTCCACACTGATGGTTGCACTCCAAGGTTAATGTTTAGAGGCGTTTTGCCCACCCCTATTCGTCCTCCCCACCCCTCTTTCTTCTCCTCCTCCGGTTCTGCCTCCCCATCGATTATCGCTCCATCTTTCCATTGTAGACTGCTCTCCAAGGCGCCGTCTAAAAAGTGGCGGGGGTCATTTAATTTCATGTTAGTAGGAAATTGATCCTCTGTTTGTTCCTGCAGCTCAGGGCGCGTATCTTTTGCCTGTAATTGGCGTCCACCAGTACTACCCACGCTGCCGCTGATTGAGCCCTGTGTGCCGAGAAGAATGGCAGTGATGGATTCCAGGGCCTTGCATTATGTTGCGCACGAACTCCATTTGTGGTTTTGTGTTGCCGCGTGTGTATCCTTCGTGTGATAGAAATGGCGGCCCCCCATTCTGCACCTTGGGTCTCCCTGTGTGCATATTCTCTGCCCCCCCCCCCCCCCCTCCCCCCCCCCGCTCTCTCTCTCTCTCTCTCTCTCTCTCTCTCTCTCTCTCTCTCTCTCTCTCTCTCTCTCTCTCTCAAACCCCCCACTTGCACACACAACGATAAGCATTTGCCTTGGCCCAACAAAGCCTGTTCACATCCTGAAAATACAGTTTGATTCTAATTTCGATGAAAAAAAAAGAAATGTTCTTGTTCATGACAAAGAATCTACCATCCTCTTCGTTGTATCCTTCCGTTATGCGTCATTCTTTAACGACCAAAAAAAGAAACTTAGTTTAATCGTGGTTCTGTTTTTGAGTCATCACATCGTGGATGCTCCCATACCTTTGCACTGTATGCGGCGGAATCTCAAGGAAAGGATATGAAATCAGTAGAACTGGGAAGGTAGTTTGAATGGAAGCGGGAGTAGGTTGGATAGGTAGAGACGAGGGTGGTGGTGTGTAAGGGGAGGGGCTTATCTGACCGGAGGGGGTGGGTGATGGGAGAGGTTGTTATTGGGAGAGGTGTGAAATCGAGAAGGAAAGAGCTAAAGATAGAGTTACGGGTATTGGTTTACAACAATTCATTCTCACTGCAGCTGTTGACTCGTGGCAGCGGAAATCGAAAATAATTTCCTCTCCAAAGAATATTTCCAGTTTTTGCCAGAGAGTAATTATGATTTATCCGCTCGAACGATGCTGCGGCAAATATCGTGGCTGTTTTTCTAGCCACATTCCCTATTCTTGCTGCGGCTGCTGCTCCCTCTCCTCTCGGCCTTCTCCTTCCGCTTCTGGCTCCTTTCTCTTTCTCCCTCTTTCTATTCTTTCTGTTCCGGCTCTTCCCCCCGTTGCTCCTCTTCCTACTGCTCCTACTCCTCCTCCTACTTATGTTTATACATGCACTGCTGCTCCTTTTCATGTTCCTCTTCCTACTCCTTCGCCTGCCCTTTTGTTTTCTTTCGCCCTTTATGCTTTTTCGAGTTGAAGGTTCCACACAGCCTTTGCGGGCTGCTGGGCAGTGGGACTCGATTTAATGGATTTCGTGTGACTGATTAGGTGAATTGTACTAGACTCCACTGTCGTGGAGAGTTTTAATACCTTCATAAAGATGGGTGTTGTACTACTTTGTGGCCTTATATAGCCTACAAGGCTGATAGGTCTAAATTCCACCTACCCATCTATCCATCCATCGCTTATCTATTTCGGTCTTGTTTCATTCATTCATCACACTGACCATGCCCTCTCTTCTGTTCTCTCTGCAGACGCCTGCGGTTTGTCTGACACTGCCCACATCGAGAGCATCCAGGAGAAGTCCCAGTGCGCCCTGGAGGAGTACGTGCGCTCCCAGTACCCCAACCAGCCCACCCGCTTCGGGAAGCTGCTGCTGCGCCTGCCGTCACTGCGCTCCGTCAGCTCCCAGGTCATCGAGCAGCTCTTCTTCGTACGTCTGGTGGGCAAGACGCCCATCGAGACCCTCATCCGCGACATGCTGCTGAGCGGCGGTTCCTTCAACTGGCCCTACATGCCCCTCCAATGACTACGGGGGTCCGCCTAGGTCCTCCACCATGACCTGCGGCGAAGGAAGATGGAATGAAAAGAGAGAGAGAGATAAAAGAAAACTGGTTGTAGATGGTTTGTTGCTGGTGGGATGAGTAGACGTTGCTGCCAGCAAGTACTGGAAGGAGGATGGACAGTCTAATTGGTTGGTCGGCTGCTGGCTTGGCTGGATGACTTGCTGGCGTGCCAGCTCCCGACAGAGAACACCGTCGGCAGAGGTGGTGCTGACGTGCCAGAAAAGTCAACAGCCTTCCGCGCCTCCATCAACGGACTCGTCACGCCATGTGAAGACGGCGCATGCCGGTTTTGCGTTTAGGTTTGAGATGAGTAAGCTACCGTTCGCCACGTCTCCGCAGGCCGCCAAGCTCTTGAGTGGAGAGCAGATGATGCAATGAAGCATCACTGTCCGAAAATCTAGGCAGATGCGCATTCTTCGTTCCAGTGGTGAAGAGGTCACTCGCCGCCGTTTTGAGGTAATCGCTGTGTTGCGCCGAAAGAACTACAAAAAGTACTTGCGATATGAGAAAGCACTACTCATCTGGAGATCTTCGCCTATATATGACAATTTATTGGAGGTTGCAGCTTACTGATTATTATTCATTAATATTATATTCATCATTTGATACATTATAAGGTCCGAGAAGCGTGGCCATGATTATAACAATTCTTTAGGCCAAAGGTGTGCGGCCACATTACAGAACTGACACAGAACTCGCTTCATCAGGACAAGTTGCAGACACTGAAGTGTGATGAATTTCCTGCAGTATGAGAATGAGAGAAAGACCCACACGAATGCATCTTCTTCACGGTGCACCGTTGCCATAACTCCAAACCAAAACTGTGCTACGTTAAGGGCAGCTGTACGTAAGTATTGTCTAAATATAATATTGATGTATATGCTTGATGAGAAGAGATTGGACAAGAACCATGTCTTTGGCGACAAGACGAGGCCGCCATGAAATGCTTGAAGAACTTTGAGGGAAGTTTGAAGAGACTTGAATTGGTTTCTTCCTCCCTGAATCCTCGCTTCCCCCAGCAGGTGGTGAACGATATGCATCGCTTGGTTCTTGCTGGAGCCAGAACAATAAAAACAAAGTGTGCAGGCTGCAAACTTGTTCTCTGTGTGTTGCAAACAATGATCGTACTTTTCGACAACCCGGCGTTGGTTTGTATTGTACAAAAGAGTTTTTGTTTTATTCTTCAATCATTCACACAAGTATTCCCCGTTTTTTGATAAAATCCAGAAACCCTAGGTCGATGCCGATTATGTGTGTGTTTTCTCTCCCCGAGGTGTAGAGTTGAATCTATAAGATGTAGACTGTGAACATAAACCAAATTGTCTTACGTGTTGTGCATAGTTCTCGTAATGGTCCATTTGATGACTTGGTTTTTGTCCGTTTCCATTTTGCATACATTGAATGATGATAACTAGGAGGTTCATATTCCTGATGGTCTTCATCTCATTTCGTATTATCGAAATGTTTCTTCCGGTTTTTTGTACGTAAGTTTGTGTGTACATTTGTGTCCAAGGACTTGTGGATGATTGGTGGTGTTATTTTTTAACTGCAGCGTTGTCGTCAGAACTGTCACATGTGTGTGATAGTGTGGTTGGTTCAAGTTCCAAGAGATAATTTATATCCCATTAGCAATGCCAAAACTGGTTTCTGTACCGCTGTATATTCATAAGCTACGCTGGAGGAGTTCCAATTGCGAAAACGCTCGGCGACATTATTTCGACAGCTCATGAGCTGAAATGCTTTGTGGCTTTTTCCTAATTAGGAAAACATATTTATTGATCGAGATATGAGTATCAAAGTTGTTCAAATCGCAGCTTTGCAGTTGTGTATTTTATTTCATGGGCCATGCAAGATGTCATGAATAGACGTTTGGGGATCTGATTTAGGAGAAAAAAATCCATCAGTGCCAGCCTTTAGATACTATTTTCCTTTCTGGAGATCCGTTTAGTCCCTTAAAAAGATACCATCCAAAAACATAATTCCATTTGCAGAAATGGGCATTAACATTATTCTAAATGAAGTCATATTTGAACATGTTTTGTGTGTATGGGTTTTGCTCTCCATCGCACGCGCTGACGATTTTCGTGCCGACGCCGCATCCCGGGCTGTAGTACTGTAGTGTTGCTTTAGTGCACGCAACTTTGCAGTGAGCTTCCAGCCGTCGCATCTTCCTGTGTGTGGATGCTAAGCTTCGTAGCTTCCTACAGTATCTACGTGGGTCGTCTACTACTGCGTACCGCACACTGAGATGGCAATGCCATGGATCCCCTGACATTTCCATCACTCCGTCGCTCTTCTCAACCCTTACACCCGCATCTCTACTCCACCCTTCACCCTCACCCCGCCGCCTCCAGCCCACATCTCTCCCCCCTGCGCCACCATCCAGGAGAAGTCGACATCTCTTGCGCTTCATCAGGTCCCTTCGCCACGCGAGAACGGGCGCCATGTTAGAGAGACTCGAATTCCGCCTTTAGAGGGAGAGATTCCGTCGGAGCCGGGGCTAGACATGCCTTGTGCATCTGGCGAGTGTTTGTGGCGCTGTCTAGGTCAGGGTGCCTGGAATAGGCCAGCCATTGTCCCGAGCAAGCAGGCGAATCGTCTGGCCTGCCAGATAACAGTCCTCAAGCTCCGCCCTTAGTCGAGGTGTCCCGTGTCCTGTCGCAAGGCGCACTCCCGCCATTTCGGTTCGGACTGCTGGCCGCGGCGAGAGAGAGAGGTGGCTACGATGCGGAGTTCCTTTGAAATGAGTTGTTTTCCATTCGGTTTCCTTTCTTCTATCTTACCTCGTTTCGTAGAGCCCTCACTAAGGCAGATTTTAACCATTTGCAGTTCAGACTGCAGGCTGTGGTGAGAGAGAGAGGTGGTAACGATGGAAAGTTCTTCCGATTGAGCTGATCTCCAATCGATGTCATTCTGTCCTATCTCTCTTCCCGTAGAATCTCTCTCTCTCTCTCTCTCTCTCTCTCTCTCTCTCTCTCTTCTCTCTCTCTCTCGCTCTCCTCTCTCTCTCTCTCTCTCTCTCTCTCTCTCTCTCTCTCTCTCTCTCTCTCTCCCCTTATACCTCCACTACCTTCATCATGCTCGCGTTGCGTCGGTTCTCCTCCCACCCACCGTCTCTAGTTTCCCCCCACCCACCTTTACCCTGTGGGCAGATTGTTCCTCTTTCACCTCCCCTGCCTTCACGACCAGCGAGAGTTACATCTAGGGATTCCTTCTTCGTCTCAGAATGTTCCCTCTTTTCGAGCGTGAGATCTCAGCTGCGATTCTTTCGCCACTTCTCACCTTCACGTGCTCCGTGGAACCTCCCCCATTTTATCACTTTTGTTTTTGTCGTCTTTCTTCTTTGAACGATGACGACTCGCGCTGCATTCTTCACGTCATGCGTAATTTCTCTTTCTTTTGCCTCCGAGACTCAAAAGTCCGAAGTTTCCCGTTGTTGCCATAATGAAAGCCGTTCTCGCTGTCATTGAGAATGTCCCCTTTTTGCAGTTTTTTGTGAGATGATACATGTACAATGTGGGCCGTTTTGATTTTTAGCATAAACAGTCGCAGAAATATAAGCCGCTTGGAATCGAACGTAAACTGCATAATATAAAACATGACATTATGCAAAATGATCATACAAATATTATTTTTAAACGCATAGCTTTGATGCATATGAATGGAAATATTCAAAAACTGAATGGCGTTGCATAATTGGTAGTATCCTTTCGTCTTGCTGCGATATAGCAATCGTCCACGGCATACTCATAAAGCAGCAGCGAAACAACAAACTTAGGGCTCAGCAATTTGGGAAGGCAGCAAGATGAAAATGCAGCAAGGTGAGAATTTGGGATGCAGTTAGCTGGAAATGAAGCTAAGATAGCGAGCACGTGGAAAAAGCGAATTTGGGAACAGATCTAGCTGGAAATTGAGCGTGCTGAGAATGCAGTAAGCTGGAAATTCATAAAGTTGTGGATGCAGCTAGCTACAAATTCAGTATGCTGGATATTCAGTAGGTGGAAATACAGCAGACTGGACATGTAACAAGCTGGAAATTCAGCACGCTGGAAATTCAGCACGCTGGAAATTCAGCAAACTGGCAACACTGCAAGCTGGCAACACTGCAAGCTGGCAACACTGCAAGCTGGCAACACTGCAAGCTGGCAACACTGCAAACTGGCTATGCAGAGGCATGGGGTGCAGGCTGGTGCAGACTGCAGGGTGCACTACTGAGGGCTGCCTTTATCACCCTTCATAACTTCCGCTCTCCGCGCCGCCCTCTCTCCCTTTTTGAAGTTGCCGACTGGCGGGGCTTACGTCAGGAGAGGCCCATCCCAGCCGTCTCATTTGCATATTGAGTAACTGAACAGCTAACTCCACACCCGCCCCCCTTCCTCCTGCTGCTCTCTTGCTCCAGTTCCAGTACACCAAGGTCTCACTCCGTTTCAAAGACGCTTCCTTGATCTTCTCGTATCCTGCAGCCCAGACTACCCAACCCTCTGCATGAGTCCCACTGTGAGCTATGTTTCTTCTCTCTCTCTCTCTCTCTCTCTCTCTCTCTCTCTCTCTCTCTCTCTTCCTTCCTCCCCTCCCTCCCCCCCCTCCCATCACCCACTTCTCCATCCCAAACCCATCTCGCCCCACCTCAACTCCGCCATCTCCCCTTCTTCCTTCACCGACCCATTCGCTCTTTTTCAAGCTCTATCGCATGTTTACGTCGCAATCAAAATTTTCTCATTCATCTGAATTCGTGAGGTATCCTTTTCCTAGGGCCGATGGCGCGGTGCCGTGGGAGGGAGCGATAAGGAGAGGAGGCTGGTCATGGAGAGGCTTGAAGGGCTGCGTAAGGACTGCAGGCAGTGTGAGGGGAAGTGAGATATTGACTCCACTTAAACGCCGATACACTCGCGCGCCTTCCCAGTCGACAGTTTATGAGATGCGAGTCTGCCGACCCCCCTCTAGACTTCAAAGAAGCCGCTCGGCATGAGATGAGCTCACTCCAGCCCAGACTGAGGCAGCTCCGTGCTTCAACACTGATTGTTGCGTACTCGGGGGAGGGAGAGAGAGAGAGAGAGAGAGAGAGAGAGAGAAGGAAGGAAGGAAGGGAAAAGAGTACTGGCTCACTCAGCAAGGATGCATCACACTACTGCAGCTGTTTTGGTTGCCGCTGCAGAAACTTTCATGTGCTTCTAGGTCCCGGGTTAGATTAACGTAATCGAGCACACGTGTGTGTTGTGTTTGTGCGCGCGCACGACGTTCTGACGTGCGGGCGCACATATGGATATGCATAAGCGTGCGTTTTGGTGTTTCAAAATCTGAAGTTGATAATTTTCGGTACATGAATTAACTGTGAAATTGAAATTCCCGAGTGAGTCGAGTCGGAAAAAAATTCTGCAGTGCTCAAATTAACCCTGAAGCACTGGACTTTTCTTGTTCGTTTGGCGTAAATTTTTCATTCTCATATTACTGTTCCCACTCGAAATGTAATCGCAATGTCAGCTTTTTCTCTGACACTTGCTCAGATGGAAAAAAAAAACATGGCAACTTTTTAAAATCGCGAAGGCCCATGTATATACCGGTAGACTGCTGATAATCTGAGGGAATGTCATTTACATCGATACGTATCGCAGTTTCAAATCTCGAAAAAAAGAAAAGAATGGAGAACCTCCCTAAGTTTTCCTCTATTTAAGCATACTTCCACCAGAGCTGTGCGACGGAGAGTAAACCATGCATACTAAAGCGAGTTTTTTAAAATATATAATTCTTATCAGAGGCCCCAGATTTAGAGTCTTCGAAAGTGTCCGCGTGCTTGTTGGTTTTTGAAACGCGAGCACCAGCAGTGAGATGCAGACGTGTATCGAGTCGCTGTTGCCACGTGGACGAGATTCATAATATTATGCGTAATTTTTGTCTGCTTGCAATCTTTTCTGTTGGATCGTTTGTTCATTCGATTGTATGTTTGCTTGTGTTTGTTTGTTTGTCGGACTCCATGCTTTGTGCGCGTGTCGCCTCGAGAGAGCTTTAGGATCCTATGGAATCTGTTTGCTGTTTCCAGCAGCTTTTCGTGCAATTACTCGGCCCTGTGTACGCTTTTCCCTGGATTTCTTTGCTGCGTGTAACTGAGGCGTCGCGCAACGCGAGGTCAGGAGTGAGTGAGACCTGCGGAGTATTTTGAAATCTTGTCGCATGGGCTCGAATAACGTAGAGTAGTGTCGGTTTTGTATCGTTTTTACCCACAAAATTTATTAATAAATGAGAGAGAGAGAGAGAGAGAGAGAGAGAGAGAGAGAGAGAGAGAGAGAGAGAGAGAGCATACTCTGAATGTTGATTATGAATACAGGACGTATCTGAAGGCGACGAGAGCAAGCATTCAGTAATATTACTCTTGTGCTTTGACAACTAGGTTTTCGTCGGGAGAATTCAGTCTTGCCACTTTCCCAAAGGTTAAAATACGTCGACTGTTTTTATTACTGAACACGAATCCCAAAATGTGACCCAACCCCTTGCTGATTAATGACGGATGGTGCTAAACCCCGATTTTAATTATGTTTTTTCTCAAACAGATTTTTGTTGGCTGTTTCACTTTTTATACTTTATTCGCGTGTCTGTTGATTAGCAGATATCTCTCTAGTCATCGAGAGTAGATAAACATTTTCGTTAATGTAATATCTTTTTGATTTAGGTCTGTGTGCAAACGCTAGCAATTTACAATTTTAGTATTCATTACAGTTATATCTAGAACTGGGTTTCTTGTTCTGGACAATTTTCACAGTTTCTTTAGCCTTTTTGTAGTCTCATCCGCCCATAGTTACAAACAAACTTCAATGTGCCATTTTTATTAGTTTTTGCGTGACCTGGTGTAGATATATTTGTATGGTGATAAAGTAAATGTACTTCGTACGATCATTATTTGACATGAACAAGCAAAGATATGGGCGATGATGCGATTTACGGAATAAATCAAGATATACATGTAGACTGTTTCGTGTGTTTGATTATATGTAAACTTCATTGTGGATTTTGATTTTGTTTCTGAGCTGAAAGATTTTGAGAGCCGAGTATGCGACTGTGAGGAGCGCGATCAGACCTAGAATGTCTCTTGACTAGTTTTTTTCTACCCTTTGGGGTGTTGTGTACTCCTTCGCAGTGACTTCGAACGCTTGACGCTGTTCTATCTTCAGTAGAGAACGTGAGGGAGCTCTGTACATTTTGATTGTGCTCAATGTGTTACTATGTTAATCATTTTTAGAACTGTGTATTTGAAAGACAGTGAAGTACATTATAGATGAAATACAAACGTTGACGAATGTCAATAAACTTTTGCAAATGGCAGTCACGTCTTTTTATTCATCGCTTCTCATATTTATTTCTGTTTGTGAATACCTTTTTTAGTATATGGCAGCGATATAATATGCTTATGATTTATTGCTCTGCAGTATTTGCATCGTGGTAGAGTCTATGTAATCAGCCTTGCACGTGTATCGATGAGGTACATTGTCTGTCGAATAGAAGTGCATACAGATGGTGCTGTTATGTAGACCCGAATCCGAACACATGCAAGCGTAGGTAAGGTTTATTTTGTCAAAATGATACGACAATTACGAAATTCAAAGAAATCTCAATTTAATATGTACATCACACAAGGAAGAACACATCGCAAAGTAAAATGATCTCAATATGCAAATAGACATATTAACACGTTTTACTATTGTACAAGTTAATGACAACGGTATTACTAAATTGGGTCAATTTTAGTGACGAGTTCTAACCACATTGGAATGTTTAAAAATGATTCAATGATATATAGACTTCAAAGCGTTAATAAAACGATAAAAATCACTGGATAATAACGATAATGTATTTGATCATGTGATATACATCAGCAGGTTTCTGCATCAAGTGCCGCACGTCAAAGCTCACGACGTTGCTATGTCAACCAGTCGAGAATCGCCAAGTTAACCATCCCAGAGTACACTTCCGTAGGAAGTCACGTCAGCACGGTCAAAGCCTCGCGAGAACGGACGTGACGAGAGGCTACAGAGATGAAACGAGAAAAATAAATAGAGAGGGGAGAGAAAGAGAACCAGTCGTTGAAAACACTGCTGCATGTAGTTTTTCCCCATTAATCGCCGTGCTAATCGGCGGGCAACCTCGTCGTTAGCAGTGGAAGCACGGAGGGAGAATGGGACAAAATGGCCAGCTGCTGAAAGTCTTAATGAAGCAAGGGGCTGAGACGAAATGGCCACCTCGGCAAATTTGCAGAGCTCTGCCCGACCCAGGGTTCCTGAGACGGGCAGGCTGGGAGGCGAGGCTCTGATCAATGCCAATCAGAAACCAAAATGGCTGCCTCCGGGAAGACAGGGGAGAGAGCGGCGCGTGTGGTAATTAGAGCAAATCGGCTTAAAAAGACCACAAAAGACCCAAATGATGCCCCCATTTGCGGGCGAAGAAGGCGACAAATTCCTGTGGGGGAGGAAGTGGTTTGCAAGTTCTCACTAAGGAGTTTTGCCGCGTCCTCCCAGTGGCCAGAATTGTCGGGCGGTTCTGATTCGCTCTTTGAGAGAGAGAGAGAGAGAGACATTAAGAATGTCCATAGAGCTGGGAGAATTCTGAAAGAAGAGTTATATTTCTTTTGGCAGAAGGAGGGGCGGACTTTGTGTTGTGTCATTCTTATTTTGTCTGAGATACAAATGCCATGCGAATTAATTGACAAATTTTCGACTAAAAGACGAGAAATTGAAAATCGTGTAACAAGACGAAGTAAAGACGTGTTTGTGCATTTGACGTGACTGTTGTTTCACATTCTTTCCACTTCGTGATTATTACTTCATGAGCAAAAACGTCCCAAATAACAGTAAATTAAACATAATGTTTTCTCTTTACTGAAAATTGTGTCATTATTTCGATGATTTGCATCCTAAATTGTTTGCAAGGTCTGATCCACATTCATGCGCTTCTAGATCCTAGAAAATTCAAAAGTGTCACTGTTTTATCATGCACTGAAGATTATTAAAAAGGTCATGACCTCACATGCACAATGTGCACCCATGACGAATATTTCTTCTGTGTCAATGCCAAATTTATTTCGACGAATGTTTTATTTCTGTTTAAAACAAATACGATATATTTCCTCACAACGCAATTTAATAGAAAAATGAATTTACCCCTGATTATTGGAAGTACTCAGTTCTTCACATCACGTTTAAAAATTACAATACAAATTGTAAGTTTGTTTTAAAAGAGAGGGGTAATTGTTTTGCCCTCTGTTATTTAAAAAAATTCAAATGGTGACTTTTGAGTGTTTTTAATGATTCCAACCTCATGGAAAACTTTGAAATATTTCTCTCGTAGCCCTGGAGAGTTGTTCCACCCCAGTTTGTCTCGATGACATCACGAGCATCGTCGCCTCGTCCCCATGGCGTCCTGAGAAGGTGATGCATGAGGCCAGGACAAGAAAAATGTTTCTAGACGAGATTAGATCACAAGAGCGTGACACGTGAAGAAGCTAAAGAACGACAAAGACCTAATGCTCGCCTACCGGTGAAAACGGAGAAAGTGCCCCTTTTTTCCACCCTTCTTTACTCTGCAAGTCTTAAGTCATTTTCTCCCACGTGAATACGGTGAACTTAAATAAAAGCGCCACCCCTGCGAAAGGGGCCTTGATCAGGGTTTTACGACGAGGTTTTCAAAGCGAGCCATCGAGGTTTACAATGTATCTTCATGTGAAGGGAGGTGTCGTGAGACAGCGTTTATGACAACGTAATCAGCCCACCTGCTGTCTGAAGACGTTTAACGTGCAGTCGTGTTTTAGAGCTGTCTTATTCTCTCCAATTCTGCGCCGTAATCCTTGGTTGCGCGCACAAGGAGAGGGAGAGGGAGGGAGGGAGGGAGCGAGCGAGAGAGAGAGAGAGAGAGAGAGAGAGAGAGAGACAGGCAGGCAAGCAGGCAGGCAGGCAGACAGACAGACAGACAGAGACAGAGAGAAGGGGAGTGGGATACTTTCACATCTACTTATTCTCTCTCTCTCTCTCTCTCTCTCTCTCTCTCTCTCTCTCACACACACACACACGCGCGCGCGCGCGCGCACACGCACGCTTTGTTGGCATCCGTCAGTCTCGTGAGACTATGGGGGTGTGCGCCAGGTTTGGTCAGTCCGGGGTTGAGAGGCAGCGTACTCTGTGGCTGTAGAGCCCGATCCTTGAGCCGCATGCTCTGTTGCACTTGTCGCAAGTGAAGTCTTGGCGTGGCTCTGTGGATGCCGACGCTATCCTCTGTCGTCTGCGTTCTCTCCTCTCCTCCCACTGCTCCCGTCTCCTCCTCTCGCTGGCCTGGATGCCAGTCTTGACGGCGTGTCTCCAGCTGTTGCGGTCAGCGGCCACCGTTTCCCAGTCTGCTGGGTTGATGCCTCCCGCCGTCATATCACGTTTACAGACGTCCTTGTAGCGGAGGAGAGGTCTTCCTGCAGGTCTGGATCCCGTGGCGAGCTCGCAGTACAGCACATCTTTGGGTATTCGGCTGTCATCCATCCTGCTGACGTGACCCAGCCATCTAAGTCGTCTCTGGCTGAGCATGGCGAACATGCTGGGAATACCTGCTTGCGCCAGTACGTCCTTGTTGGGGATGCGGTCATGCCAGCTGATGCCCAGGATCCTTCTGAGGCAACGCATGTGAAAGGTGTTGAGCCGGCGTTCTTGGCGGGAATACAGGGTCCACGCTTCGCTTCCGTAAAGGAGCGTGCTGAGAACACAGGCCTGGTAGACTTTCATCTTGGTGTTTGTCGTCAGCATGGAGTTGTCCCAGACACGCTTTCCGAGGCGGGCCAGTGATGTTGCGAATGCGCACACACACAAAACACACAAACACGTATACACACGCGCGCGCGCATGCACGCGTGCACACTCACACACTTACACGCACACGCACACACACATACACGCAGAAGAGAAAAATGTAGTATGAACGATGCAACAATATATACATACATGTAATGTATAAGCATTACATTGTAAAATATGGCATGTCGTTTTTGTCACAAATGGCGTGCAATTGTAAAATTGTATGCCGTCTTTGAGACGTGTTAAATGAAAAAAAGTTATAAAAACAGCCATAGCCTCATGAATGGAGGGATAACATTTTGTCATCTACATAAAGACGTATGTTCGAGTGACACTTTTAACTAAATCATGCGAGTGAAAATAGGACCTTCGATTTCTTGCATTTTCATTGCCTTCGAAGATCATATCTACAAAAGCTTAGTTATTACAAACCAAAAATGACAAATTATACCTAATTCACATTATACGACTTAGAGGCAATGGAAAGGTGTTGAACATCAACGTTTTCAAGTGTATATATTCGTTAAAATCACAGTATTTTAAAAAAAGAATTAAAATCTTTCAACAATGAAAACAACAAATAAACAAACGGTTTACAATACACCTGGATGTTGTCTCAATTAAACAAAGCACCTGACCGGTGAATCCATTTTGAGGGTTGAGCACTTCGAAAAGGCGACACCGCCGAAGCAGTTTGCACTTCCCTGCCTCAAGCAACCCCAGGCTTCCGAAACTGTTGTGGACGGTGCGAGGCAGGCGAGTAAAGCCTCTAATTTATCGTTGTTTGGCGTATTACGCGGCCTTATTTGAAGATGGGACCTGTCAGTGTCGCTTTGAGACCCAGGATCCTGCGGCCGAGGCGTCCTCAGCTCCCATCCCCCGAGACCCCTCTGGGATTAGGTCGCTGTCTAATCCAATATGGCGCCTGTGGGGGAAGATCTTCCTCTCGCCAGTGGTTCCTCTGTCGATGCAGTGATGCTCTCCCTGAAAGGTTGGCGCTGGATTAGAGCTAAAAGTGGAGAAAGCCATATCATGTGGGGGTTTTAATATGTGGAGGGTTTTTGCTATGTTTTATGCAAGATTTTGTGAGTATATGGTGATACTGATTTGAGGTTTAACTTTATTAATGGGGAGAACGGGGTTTAATTTTTTGACTGTTTGTTATGCTTTTCTGTTATATAACGCGGAAATTTTGCACCAAAAAATGAATGCACGCGCACTCCTTCAAGCAGACGTACATACGTACACATCAAGAAAAGGAGAGAGAGAGAGAGAGAAAGAGAAAGAGAGAGCGCGCGCGTGTGTGTGTGTTTGTGTATTTGTGCGCGCGAAAGAAAGAAAGAAAGAAAGAAAGAAAGAAAGAAAGAAAAAGACAATGTAGAAATCCAAGTCCACAATAAAAGAATAAAAATATTATGGGGCCTGAACGCTTACAGTCTATTTCTTTTTAAATTCAAACTTATACAAGCCATCCGGCAGAACCAGTCGTCATTCCATGCACCATTTCTCCCCCAACCCCACCCCCCTACCTCACCCCCAACCCCACCTTCTATCTTCTACATTCCCAACCCTTGATCTTTTCTCTTTGCAGTTTCACTCAGTATTACAACAACCAACCCTAGAGGAATATGGCGCCCAGCACGGACCGCTATCGCCCGCCAGGTTTTCCCAGTCGTAAAGTTTCCTTTGTGAATGGAGCCGGCTAATTGGTTTGCGATACTGCCCTATCAGACGTTGCATGCACTCCACCTCCTCGCCTACCCCCTGGCTAGCACCCTACACCTCAGTTTTCTTCGTCCCCCACCCCTTTCCACCGTTCTTCTCTCCCTTTCTTCCTCCCCTCCCCTTTCTGTCACGTCCTCCTGAAGATCTAAACACTGAAGAGGCCTTTTGCAGAATTAGGAAAAGCAAGCACAGTAAGAGTAAAAAGAGACGAACCTGAACTTGAAAATGGGGACAACTACGAGGAAATCAAAACAGAAATGAATGAATGGCAAGAATGAAGGATAAATTACACCTTGAATTAGTCATGCTGAGGCAGAATAAGCAGGAGGAGGAGGAGAAGGAGGGAGGGAGGAAAGAGGAGGAGAAGGGAGGGAGAAGAAGGGAGGAGAAGGGAGGAAGGGAGGAGGATGAAAGAGGAGGGAGGGAAGTGGAGGAAGGGAAGGTAGAGGAGTAAGGGAGGGAGGAGGAAAGAAGCGGAGGGAGAGGAGAGAAGAGGAAGAGAGAAGAAGTGGAGGAAAGAAGAGGGAGAGAGAAGAAGTGGAGGAGAGAAGAGGAAGAGAGAAGAACAGGAGAGGAGGAGAGAGGAGGAGGAGCCACTGGAGCAAAATCAGGTGGGGTAGAGAGAACATGAGCAGGAGGAGCGGGGAATGAGGACTGAAATGGAGCAGGAGAAGAGGAAGCAACACGAGGGTGGTGCTGACTGTATCTGCAGTAGCGAGAGCAAGAGGAGTAGGCACAGAAGAAATAAGGAAAGGGAGAGGATATGCATGAAAAAATCTAAGAGGAACAAGAGCGTCAGCAGCTACAGCAGTAGGAGAAGTACCAAAATCTTGTTTACACTCCGGAATGTGGGGAGGGGGGGGGGAGGGAGAGAGAGAGAGAAAGAGACAGAGAAAGAAAGAGAGAGAGAGAGACAGAGAAAGAGAGAGAGAGACAGAGAGAGAGAGAGAGGCAGAGAGAGAGTGAAAGAGGGTGAAATACAGAGAAATATACAAAGAGAGAGTGAGAAAGATAGGAAGAGAGAGAGAGAGAGAGAGAGAGAGAAAGGGTGAGAGAGAGAGAGGGTGAGAGAGAGAGTGAGAGGGTGAGAGATAGAGAGAGAGAGACTGAGAAAGAGACTGAGAGAGAGAGACTGCGAGAGAGACTGAGAGAGAGAGACTGAGAGAGAGACTGAGAGAGAGAGCGACTGAGAGAGACTGAGAGAGAGAGACTGAGAGAAAGAGAGACTGAGAGAGAGAAAGAGCGAGAGAGAGAGACTGAGAGAGAGAGAGAGAAAAAAAGAGCGAGAGAGAGAGAGAGAGAGAGAGAGAGAGAGAGAGAGAGAGAGAGAGAGAGAGCAACGAAACAGGAAAATCGCCTGACACGGAGCAAGAGAGAATGTACTCTCAGATATACTACCACATGGTGACGCTGAGCGCGCGCTCTCTCTCTCTCTCCCTCTTTTTCTGTCGAAAGACACAGGCGAGGACTTGGGGAAGATGAAGTCTGACATCTGCCAGGATCCGTCTGATCCTTCCCTGCCGTGTTTTACGGCGCCATTATTACTCGCAGTTGCCAGCGAGGGAAACTGCAGTCTGTCATTCAGAAGGAGGTGTTTGCCCACACTGTGCCAGACCCACCTTGCACAAGGGAGAAATCGGGGAGAGCGGGAATAAAAACGACACAGGGAGCCTGACACTCTTGGCAAGTGTGAATTTAAGCCTCTGGAACTGCACAGGGTTGTGCCTTATCGTCTGCAGCAGCCAGTCCCCCTTTCCACCTCTAGACCTCAATAAATCAAGCCCCAACGGTTTTCGTCTGGGAGCCTCAATGGCGCGGACCTTTGAGAACGCACGCAATAGAACAACTCTCCGTAGGCACGGACTGCTTTCTCACGCTGATTCAGTGGACGCTGCTAGCTGAAGTTCCGCCTCAGCTTTCTGACGTTGAGATTAAGTTCTTTCAGAGAAGAGGCAGGTGACATTGCTGGTTTCCTGTAGGATGAATACGAGGGAAGACTGACTGGTTTCAAACTGTGCTTCAAATGAAGAAGTCATCTAAGTTAATGATAGTGTGCCCAGGTCATCACAAAAGTTATTTTGTTGTGTGTTTTTCCACTGAGCAAATCTGAGAGTGTTCTTCATTCAGAGAGAAAACATTGCTACTGAAGGAGTGTCTAGTTAACATCCTTTCACATTCCCTTGTTCTATATTTTGAAATAAACAATCAGAAATGTTTCTCACCACATTGTATCTGCATTGCTGACACAGCTAACTGAATGGGTGGTCTTTATCACTGTCGGACAACTAACTGCATGAGTCGGTGAAATGCATATTTGCAGGTACAAATATTGGCATGTCTACGGTATGACTATATCATGATAATAAGTAAACAGATTCAAAGAAGTATGCAACTGCAAGTGGTCTGACTCCTGCTGCACTGATGGTGGAATTGCTTCTTTTATGCAGTTCTACTCCTACATCACTTGAGGAAATCGATGTGATGTTAACTGCATATCGAAAGGAAAAACGCAGCTTCTGCAAACAACAAATACACAAACACACACGCACACACACATACACATACATGCATAAACACACACGCACGCACGCATATACACAAACACACACACACAGACACACACGTACGCACGCATGCACGCACGCACACACACGCAAGCATGCACGCATACATACACATACGCACACACTCACGCACGCGCGCGCACACACTTACGCACGTACACACACGCGCGCGCGCGCGCCCACACACAATCACGTATACACAAACGCGCGCGCGCACGCACACACACACGCGCGCACGCACGCACACACAAATATACACACATGCGTACATACATATACATATACACACACACAAATGCACACACACACACTCTTACATACACTTACATACATTTACGCACACATACACACACGCACACACACACAAACACATCGTCTTCTTTCCTGGTTGATACAATATGAGTAGAGATCACGAAATTAACGCTATAACTAAAGAAGCAAACCCGCTCGAGTACTTGTACTCATCCAGTTGTAGATGGATCTAGTAAGTCTTTATGTCAGTAACAGTATTGTTTGGTCAACATTGCAAGTACAGGAGACAGCATAACCAACATTTGTCAGATACAACATATTTAACAACGGCAGTTTTGGTAAGAAA
The DNA here is from genome assembly GCA_034096865.1 of Theodoxus fluviatilis. Taxonomy (NCBI): domain Eukaryota; kingdom Metazoa; phylum Mollusca; class Gastropoda; order Cycloneritida; family Neritidae; genus Theodoxus; species Theodoxus fluviatilis. The sequence continues at coordinate 129,220 of JAWQFJ010002576.1, forward strand.
CCGTAGCTGGTAAAAACAAAAGACTTGTCAAACGATGTCACCCAACAAGCTTTCTGAGACAAGTTTTTGAATGACAAAAGCTCGTTCCTTTTTTTCCCCTCTTCCCAGTGAGAAATGCCTACGTTGGTCTCAATTGTTAGCAAGGCGCAGTTAGCTTACTAGAAGGGTCATGTTCATGAGCCACCAATGAAAGAAGAGTTTCTTTGGAACAATGAAATCATAAAATTGAAGTAGTGTAGAGGTTTGATACATCTGTTACAATATGTTTGAGTTTCTTTAGATAATTCTTCCTCACTCCAACATGAACCCCACCCCTATCATCTCGCTCCATGAATGAGGAGAGCTTACTAGATTTTGCTTTCTTGCATGAAATAACTGCGGACCATCGTTGTCGTCTTCGTCGTCGCAAATGCAATTGTTATCGCCGTCGTCGTCACCATCGTCGTAACTGCATCTCGTTGGCGCCAAAACCATACTAAAGTTATATTTAGTTTGAGTCCTACAAATCCTGAGTTGTTCTGAATATCAAGTTGTATGAACGGCAACCCGTCGATCAAATTTGACCAAAGGTGGATAAAGATCTCACACCATCGCAATGAGAAACTGCTGTATGAGTGTACTGCAGAACTGCTTTCTTAGAATTAGCAGATAGCTGCATTTGCCAAAGTAGATCGATGGAATATCAGCATCGAGTAACAGAGCACTTGTTCATAACAGAGCAAAGAGTTGTGTGTTCGGTTCCCGCCTCAGGTTCTTAAAACTACACATGTTCTCGGAGAACTTTGACTCTGCATTAGGTACAACAACGGTCAAGATTTTTTCAAAATATATAATGGAGGACAAAGTCCATAAGGCTCTCGCTGCAGAGAGCTAACAGTAGATTAACTTATCGGTTCTCTTATAGAAACAGAATAGTTTTCATTTACCAGATTGTTTGTCATAAAGTTTAAATATCACGTTGTTTTCCGTTGTATCGAAGTTTTGTTTTACCTTTGCTCTTGTTTTCTTGTCTCTGCCCAATCTCCCAATAAGGATTAGATTAGAACGGATCCTCCGCGTCCTCTCACGTGATTCGCAAAAGGGCAACGACATGGGAAATCGAGACTTGACTTGCTCTGACTACCTTTAGTGCTTTAAATGAACAATGACCTAACATTGCCTACAGAGGCTCATAGGCCGTTAAATTTCATTCATTAACTTATTCATTCATTCATTGTTATCTGGCTTCTAACAGCTTCAGCTGTCAAGCTTTACGGCCGAGGAACCAGCAACGCTGAATCACGCCACAAAGAATAAAATCAGTTGCCACGCTCATGGAGTGTTACGCACTCCGATCGATTTGGACTTGATCTCAAGATCGCAAATGGACGGGTCTCGGCGGATAGGTCCATCGCAAGCAAGGGGTCACACAAGCAAGGGGTCACACAAGCAAGGGGTCACACAAGCAAGGGGTCACACAAGCAAGGTGTCACACAAGCAAGGGGTCACACAAGCAAGGGGTCACGCAAGCAAGGGGTCACGCAAGCAAAAGATCACGCAAGCAAGAGGTCACGCAAGCAAGGGGTCCCACGCCGCATTCTGCCAGCTTGCAGCTCGGGCCCTTGCTTGATGAAGCCAGAGGTGCTTTGTTTCGCTCGGATCTGTCCCAACAACGAGTCAACGTCACAGTCTGGATAAAAGGTGTCTCCTTTCGGTGGGCGGCGTGGGTTTATCCCCGCATTAAAGGGCGGTGACTTTCAGAAGCCCCGCGTTCGCGACACCATCTGGTGGACTCATCTGCACAGCTCGCGACAGGTTTATGGCCTTTGATAACTTCATACCGCAGAGGTGCGCCACGCATCCCGCGAGGGGTTACTAGGCCGACGTGTTCCAGCCCTGAAATCTTCATCGTGGCGGTTACGGCGGCACACCTGCAAACACACGGGCACACGCACATGTGCACCGACACATATGTGCGCATGCAAGCATGCACACAAGTACAAGCACATACACACGCATGCACACACACATACATTCACATATAAGCACACGCACACACCTGCACACACACACACACACACACACACACACACACACACACACACACACACACACACACACACACACACACACACACACACACACACACACACACACACACACACACACACACTCACACACACACACACACACACACACACACACCTGCACACAGACGGACCGAACACCTGCACACAGACGGACCGATGCACACGTACACATATACATACGTGCAAACACACAAACGCACACACACGTACAAACACACACTTAGACAGAGTATAGGTGGACACGCAAACATGCGCATGCTTACGCAGACACACAAACCTGCACATACGCACACGAACATTTATGCGAATACATACACACAGACATACATGCATACACAAATATGCTTACGCTTACATGCCTACAAAGTCTTACACATCTGCTCACACGCGGAAAAAAACCAGATTTGCTCATCCGTGTACACACACATCTTTGTCTTTGTCATCATATGGTGTGTCTGGGGCTGATGCAGCTTGGCGGAGCCCATCCCTCTCCAAGCCCGACCACAGCCGAGGTCCTCCTACCTGGAGGGTCGCCCTGGTTGTGAACACGTGGGCGTTGGGTCCATCGTGGAACCTGTCCGCCCTGGCCGGTGACCTGACTCACATCTGAACTACAGAGACGGATACAAGCCCTGGAAATGAGATGCTACCGCAAGATTCTGAACATCTCATATAAAGACCATGTCATGAATGAGGAAGTCAGCAACAGGATCAGGAGAGCAATTGGACAGTACGAAGACCTGCTCTCAATCGTGAAAAGCAGAAAGCTGAAGTGGTACGGTCACGTGTCAAGAGGCAGTGGGTTGGCCAAGACCATCCTGCAAGGTACCGTACCAGGTGGGAGAAGCAGGCAGAGAAAGAGGTGGGAAGACAACATCAAAGAGTGGACAGGCTTGACCTTTGCTGACTCACAGCGAGCCACAGAGGATAGAGATCGATGGAGGAAGATTGTCCGAAAGTCATCAGTGGTGCCTCAACAACCCATCTCAGGGTTACGAGACTGAACTGAACTGAACTGTACACACACATACATGCACACGCTTACATAGAACACACACGCTTTCACACACACACGTACGTACATATACTTACATGCAAGGGCATATACATGCACTGACACAAACATGCCTACGCTTACATGCTAACACAAACACAGTACGCACATAAATGCATTTGCAAGCACCCATTCATCCAACCACATGCACAAACACGGATACCACATATGTATACACACGCATGCGCGCGTACGCACACACCCAAACGCGCACGCACGCACACACATTCGCACTCACGCATGCATGCACACAGACACACACACACACACACATACACACACACATGAAACACACATACACACATTAAACACACATACACATGTGAAACACACACACATACTCGAACGCGCGAGACATAGGCACATACATGTACACACGCACGCACACACAAACACACACACACGCACGCACACGCAACCACACACACGTGTGTTGCAGCTCTGCCTTAAAGTATTGTTCTCCTGCAAGATAATTTCGGCAGCTGTTGCCTACAAAACGACACAAGTATGACAATACAATTGCTGATATGGCATGTTGCCCGAAGTGAGCTTGCTAAAAGATGGAGACTGTGTATCTGTGTAGAAGGGCTTTCAGGTTCATCACAGCATGTTGCGAGGCACACAGGAATGTTTACCTGTCGACCACTCTGACACAGTCCATGCACATTAGGGAACTCGTCTCTGGTCCCACGGAGAAGGCGGTAAATCGGCTGTTTGCAAGTTGTCTCTTTCTTTGGGCTGTGTGCAAACTGCCGCGCAGGGCGAGACAGATAGCCTACACGCTGCTTCTGCCGACGTGATACAGAAACATTCTTGTTTCACTGAAACTGTTTCATCGGTGTTCACAGGCAGTGAATCTTGTTTCCACGAGACGATTCAGCTGACTCCACCCGTTGCCATTATTCACTCTCGCGTCATTCGACAACAGCCGCGAAATCCGCATTGCTGTCCTCAATTTCTGCACATATCCACGATGCAGAAGTATGGGGGGGCTCCCACTGGCTGACTGGCAAAACTGTATCAGTGAAACACCCTCAGTTTAGAACATGTTCTAAGTCATGAGACACCGTACAGAGGAGACACCGTTTTCCTTTGTACAAACTGCTGGCACACGATGAAAAATGCATTTTGGATGCGGGAAAACATGTTTTTGCCTTGCTGTGAAAGACAGTCTAATGGAGATGCCTTCAGCTGACAGAGATCAGCTTCAGGGTTTGATCATTTTTCTTGGCGTTCCTCTGATGGTGACTGCAATGTGTTCGTGCCAGCAGCGAAAAAAAGTATTTTTAAACAAAAGTTCTGTTTACCTGTCCATTAACAACAGTGATCGAGTTTCGGATAAGAATAGACCGACCATGTCTGTCCACACGATTCACAAAGGCGAATAAGTGAGAGAATCTATTTTTGACTTGCTCTTAATGTAACTAGCTCTAGTGATTTGCATCTCATGAGGCTTTGTATAGCAATAAAGACTGAAAGTTCGTAAAACTCCATTCATTTCATTACTCTGTAGCGGCTGGGAAAAAAGTAAAACTTCTTCGCGGGTGAAACTATGAGTCCTAGCAACCGTCTAACACCATATTGTCATGCCTCCCTCGCCTTTTCCCACTAACCCCTTATCCCACTGCTTTTCCACCCCACCCACCCCCATCTTCACCCTCTCTATTCCCCCACTTCAACTTCCAACCACTTCACCATCAGTCACTCTCTCTGTCCCTGTTCCGTAGGCAACTTGCCCTATCGCCGCTGAACATGCAAAAGGCGCATTACACGATAGGGTCTGTCAAGATTTATCAGTTCATCCACAGTTGATCTCCGTGTAGAGGTTCCACTCCAGTCGGGTCACATCTGTTGAGGAGGTCGACGTCCACGCAGAAGCTTTAGAGAAAGGTGGGGCTGCGTTCACCAGCGAAGCGAGTCAAGCGCTCTGCCAACCACTTGGTAGTGGTCGGTGTGTGCCTGCCTGATAAGCAGTGAACGCGCCCAACCAGCGCCGCAAATATGCACAGTCAAGTAGAAACGGAAACATTCCGATTCAATGTTCCTTTATCTGCACCCCGCAAAAAAGCCCCCGCAGATTAGAAATACAAAAATCCCTGACCCAGCCTGGCGTCTGTAGAGTTATCTCTCCTCTTTGCTTCCAGCAACGCTCTGCGCCTGCGCCGCCGGTCGCAAATGGATCGCCGCGATAGAGGTCGCCCGTTTCACTCCCAGGTAAACAGAGTTAATTGCCCCTGAAATGCCTCAAAGGCAACCGGAAGGGGACGGAGGGGGAGGCCACTGTGTGTGCTCGCACGTTCCGTCTGTCTATCGCGTCTGGGATCGCAGTGAATGCGTGCTGCTGGCTTGGCGTTTGTCTGTCTGTGCATCCACCGTGCTGCAAAAAAACCATCTGCCACCGGTGACTCCCGTATCGCTCTGTCCGTCGCTCTGTCGACACGGCTATAATCTGTTGCTTTCGGCCTGGGGTGTTGGAGCTTGGTCGACATTTTTTTCCCGTTCGCTCTCTCTCTCTCTCTTTCCCTTTCTCTCTTTCTTTGAGTGTGCACATCTGCCTTCGTTATTGTTTGTGCTTTCTCCATGGAGTTCTTTCATGCTTTTCTGCTTTACTTTGGCGTGGTGTATGACCTCGGAAAGGCACGACTTGCACGTCTCCCCGCACAGGCTGCAGGTGCAGAAGTTCTCTTTGTCTGTGCGGTGATTTACTGGTGAGTTCTCCAGTGTGCTAACAGAATATATTTCAGGTAGAATGTTGTCGTGAAGCAGATGTTTTTGCTATGTAGGTTGTCATTATAGTTTCAAGTTATCATCGTTTTTCTATGTGTCCACATGTGTTGCGCTTTCTCCTTTTCTGTTGTATCTGCAGCAGTCTGTCGTAGTCGCTACTTTGTTTTTCCTCCTTATAACTTGGTCACTTGGCGTATTAGACTGCCTATCGATGTGTTCTTCTGTTCCTACGTCAGTCTTTCTGCGAAGAAGCTGTCTTTCTCTCTCTCTCTCTCTCTCTCTCTCTCTCTCTCTCTCTCTCTCTCTCTCTCTCTTCTTGCGTGTATGCTTGCGTACGTGCACTCGCGCGAGCGTGTAGGTTTTGCGTTTGTGTATGTGATGGATGTGTGTGTGTGTGTGTGTGTGTGTGTGTTTGTTTGCGTCTGTCTGTCTTTGTGCACGTGTGTGTATATGTGTGTGCCAGCTCGTCTCTCTGTCTAGCTGTCTGTATGTCTGTCTGTTCGTCCCAGATTATGGGTACGCTTTTCTGTCTCCATAACAGCCCTCCGTGAGTCTGTTATATATTCATTCACCCGCTCATCCATCCATCTGTTAGTTTATTCATTACCGTCTTTCTTCGTTTGTCTGTTTTTCTTTTTTCTTTCGTTCGGTAAGTTCTTCCGTCAGTCAGTGAGGGAAAGGCTGATTTACTCGCTCGCTCGCTCACTCAATCTTTTTTCTTTATTCACTCACTCTCGCTTTTTCACGTTCCTACCTCCTCCATACATACACTGTGTGAGGCCCGTAGAGTGCACTGCGCTCTTTATTTGTAGAGAGGTGTATTGGGCAGTGAGCAGAAAACGGAAACGTCAGATAAGACAGGGGTAAACGCAGGGGGGGGAGGGGGAGGGGGGGGGGGGGAGGGGGAGGGGGGGAGGGGGAGGGGGAGGGGGGCGGGGGAAATACGGATCATGTTTTGTCTGACTCCGGTCTGCTTCTACTGCCCCACACAGGCGGAGAGCAGCCACTACGCACACGCAGATTTACACACGCTCAGACGTACACATGCAGGCCATGATTCTTCTCTCCAGTCCACAAACAACCGGGCTTCTTCGCTTGAATGTTCACGTGTTCGTGGCAAGCAGCAGTAGAGGGCAGGGGTGTGTGTGTGCGTGTGTGTATGTGTGTGTGTGTGTGTGTGTGTGCGTGTGTGTGTGTGTGTGTGTGCGTGTGTGTGCGTGTGCGTGCGCGTGTGCTTCTGAGTGTGTGTGTATGTGTGTGTGTGTGTGTGTATGTGTGTGTGTGTGTGTGTGTGTGTGCGTGTGTGTGTGTGTATGTGTGCGTGTGTGTGTGTGTGTGTGCGTGCGCGTGTGCTTCTGAGTGTGTGTGTATGTGTGTGTGTGTGTGTGTGTGTGTGTGTGTGCGTGTGTGTGTGTGTGTATGTGTGTATGTGTGTGTGTGTGCGTGTGTGTGTGTGCGCGTGTGTGTGTGTGTGTGCGTGTGTGTGTGTGTGTGTGTGCGTGCGCGTGTGCTTCTGAGTGTGTGTGTGTGTGTATGTGTGTGTGTGTGTGTGTGTGTAAGAGAGAGAGAGAGAGAGAGAGAGAGAGAGAGAGAGAGAGAGAGAGGGGGGGGGGGGAGGGGAGGAGGGAGGGAGAGAGAGCGACAGACAGACAGACACACAGACACACAGACCGACCGACCAACAGACCGACTAACCGACCGATAGGCAGGCAGGCAGGCAGGCAGACAGGCAGGCATGCAGGCAGGCAGGCAGACAGGCAGGCAGGCAGGCAGGCAGGCAGGCAGACATATAGATATCAGAATAATTGTGAAATACACCAACGTTGTTTCGAAAGTTCGAAACATCCCCCTCTCACCCACACCACTCATCGCAGCTCTGCACTACACTACAATACGGCTGTGTATTTCTCTATGGGTTACACAAACAAGGATGTTGTGTATTAAATAAAGCGCTCATTCACAACAAATAAGCATGGAGTTACACACACGACAGACGCGACAAAGGGAGCACAACTCCAAATAGTAAAGGGTGGACAACTGCAAACAGTGGCTTCCGCCACATGGTCTTGCTACCTCATCGACCGCAACCCGAAACCACTGATATCCTAATGGAATAGTAATTTGCTTTCTTGGATAGTCAATGTTTGTTGCCCCAAAGAATTCAAAGAGATACCCTGTTTGCTTCCATTATACAAGAAAACATTCAAATCTGACTGGGTTCAGGTTTTCAGGCATGCTGTTCCTTTTGATTTATTCATGGCTCCATGCAAACTCGGGTTATTTTCAACTTCTGACACGCCATTGAAGATCGAAGAACAAACATCGTTCGCCTTACAAAAAGTAATTTTGGTACACCTGGGCACTTGAATCATTCATGAAAATATGATTCTAACTAAGCAAAGTGATGATAAAGGTCCGAACTTTGTCCGAATAATAAGAGGTCCTTTACACTCAAAGTTCATACGAAAATAATTATTCGAGAATGACTGTGAATAATATATGCCAAAAACACATAACGGCAAACAAAGGTAGGCAAGCATTGTGACAAATCTGTCCCAGAACGGCTCGGATACATAAGCATATTACTCCTTAATAAGCATTCGGAACTTCAACCTTTTGTTTTCAGTTCCATTTACACTAAGAAGATACGCACGATTCCCGAAATGCAGGAGCAGCATTGCATGGTCAGGAACCGCTGGGAGGAATCCAAGACAGGAGTCAGACCATTCCAAGACTAGAGAGCACTCGGAGAGCGCAAACCTCCTCCAAGGCAGCCACAGATGAGGAGACATCACAGCACCATGGAATGTATTATTCAGGCAGCATGTTCTGCTAGCCACTCCTGACGATACATTTCATTTTAGCGCCTGCTAGCGGGGTCTGAGTGTGAGACTCCTACGCCTGCTAGCGGCGACGGAGCTGCGATACAATCACTTTATGGTTGTATTTCCAAAACAAGGTAACATAAAACCCCCAAAACTTCATGGATTTTTTCTTGGATAAAATCATGCCCTTGCAGCAGATTTCATCAGAATCCGTTGTGAACGTTTTAATTTATTTTGCACAGAGAATAACTAACCAACCAACCAACCAACCCAAAACATAACATCCTTGGCGGTGGTGAAAAAAGGGAAACAGAGGGGGGGGGGGGGGGGTTGTGTTTCGGCAGAAGGGTTCAGGGTTCAGGGATGAGTAGGGAAGGGGGGGGTGGGACAGGAGAGGGGGGATGTGAGCGGGACAGAGGGAGGAGGTGGTGGTCAGTAGTAAACGGAGACCTCTAACGTTAACAAAATACAGTGGGCATGGCAACATGACTTGAGGCACTTCGTGCACAAGCGGCTGTAGTTGTCGTTTTCGTCGTAGTTGTTATTGTAGTAGCAGCAGTAGTAGTTGTAGTGGTGGTGTAGGTGGTGGTAGTAGTAGTGGTGTTAGTAGTGATAGTTGTAGTAGTGGTGGTGGTGGTGGTGACGATGGCGGCGGTCGTAGCATCCGCAGCAATAGTAGTTGCATTTGTTATGGTAGCAGTGGTAGTGATAGTGGTGGTAGTGGTGGTGATAGTAGTAGTAGAAATAGCAGCAGCAGCAGCAGCAACAACAGTAGTAGCAGTAGTTATAGTGGTGTGCCGGCAAAGGTAGTGGTGGTAGTGGTGGTGAATGTAGTAGAAATAGCAGCAGCAGCTATTGCAGTAGTTACAGTGGCATTTGGTAGTGGTGTTGTTGGTGGTGATAGTAGTAGTCGTCGTTGCAGCAGTAGTAGGAAAATGGACAAGGTTGGGTCAAACTGTGAGCTAGTACATAGTAAGGCAGGGCAGGACTGTAGTATCCACAAAGGAGGACAAGCAGGAATGGGTATACGAGGACAGTACGTCCCATGCCTTCATCCTTGGGGCGAGCTGGGGCACAGTGGCGTGATGCGGTATGGGAAAGCAGTCCTATCTTCACAGGCTTGGACCAACGCCTGGAGGTAGAGTCTCGACTGGGAGGGGTGGGGGTGGAGGGTGAGGATGGGGTGGTCTGAGGTCTTTACAAGAGACGGGGGGAGCTATTCAATAATCCTCGCCGCGATCCTGCCCGGGGGTTCAGCAGGGTTGCCCCACTCAGTCTAGACGGGTGACGGGGCCTGGCCCCTCAATAGGATGCAGTGAGTCCGAATTAAAATCCATGGGCTGGACGGCAGCCAGCCACGCTCAGCCTCTGGCCCCGAGGTTACCTACGTCAATAAGAACACAATAACCACCTTTGCCCACCAGCCTATTTGCCCCACCCATAGACGAACCAGAGATGCGCGTGATCTCCGTACTGGTGAAAATGATGCTGTGGAGGTGGTGGTGAAAGTTGCTGGTGGTGGTTGTGGGAGTGGTGATGGTGGTGGTGGTGATAGTAGTGGTGATGGTTGTGATGGTGACAATAGTGATAGTGGTGGTTATAGTGGTCTTGACAGTGGTGGTGAAGGTGAATGTAATAGTGATGTGGTGGTGGTGGTGGTTGTGGTGGTGGTGGTGATAGTAGTGGTAACACTGGTGATGGTGGATGTAATAGTGGATGGCTTTGGTGGTGGTGGTGGTGGTGGTGGTGGATGTTATGATGATGACGATGACGATGATGATGATGATGATGATGATGATGATGATGATGATGATGATGACGATGATGACGATGATGATGATGATGATGATGATGATGATGATGATGATGACGGTTGTACATATGCTAGTATTGCTGTCGGTATTGACATCTTACTAACTGTGGTGATGATGATGCTTGTTTCATTGGTTTTGCAACAGTTGCTGCTGTTGCTTCTTCGTCACCTGCTGCTGCTGCTGCTGCTGCTGCTTTTTCTTTTCTATCCGCATCTTTCAGATGGTGGTTCCAGTGGTGGTCCTGCTGCTATTGCTGGTGCTGCTGCTGCTGCTGTTGCTTTGGCATGCAGTAGTGGAATGGACATCACCGTGCACTGTGTGCCTCCTACCCGGGCTGAATCTGTGAGAGTAGCCGTCCCTGGCTCTCTGGTATCGCGTTGGTGGAAAGGGGAGAGAGACGAAATTAATTTTTCTGCCCCCCAGCGCCCTGTCGAGAGCCGCTGTAAAGATTGTATTTATGGGCGAGTGAGTGGCTGGGTAATTGAAATGGATAGACGGACGGATGGTGGCACGGATATACGAGTAGGCAACTGGGAGATAGAAAGACGAACGAAAATGGTGGACATATAAATGGATGGATGGATGGAAAGAGAAACAAAACAATAAATATCATATGTAGATGTATAGGGGTAGTTGTTGATAGAGATTTCAGAGCGTGTGGTAATTGTGATTTCGAAGATAATAATACGGTCCTTTTGCAGAGCACAGAAATTCAACCGAAAAGTCAAGTGAAACGCAGGCATCGATTAAACTTATCTCTAGTTTATCTAACTGCTGTCGGAAGATCAATAACAGTTTGCTTGGGCGGACCCAGTTAACAAGAAAGTCATTCGAATTAATGTAGTCTGCATGGACAAGTATTTTATGCGTGACATCTAAACCATTCATCAAGTTTCAGTGGGGGAAGTGATCAGTGAAGAAGTGAAGAGAATGGTGCGATTCCACTGGGAAAAGACATAGGTTTTTTCATCACATATCAGGCGGAAGTGCCGAGTAATGTTCATGAGATAATCAGTCAATACTCTGTTGTACAAGAGATCAATGTAGGCAGTATGTTGGGTAAATCACTCAATGTTCAAAGGCCCTCGTGCAATTATGCGAATAATAAATTCATTTTATGGCTGTAATATTATGAGAGTATCGAAAACTCCGTAATCTCAAGCACAGCATATGGTGCAGATACGCATACGTTTAACTGATGACGTGTGAAAATTCGAAAAAATGTCGCTTGGCATCAGTAATAGTTCTCACATTGCCGACATGTTAAAAATGTTCAACCATTTTGAGAAATCACGATATCCAGCATTACCACCGTGGCTACTTTTTTTTTCTCAAGTTTCCCGCGTCAAAACGTACCTGACTTCTGAACTGAAATCGTCTGTCTATACTCGTCCTCTTTAGATGCACGATCTATGTTCTTGGCTAAATGTCCAGCGGTTATTCAACCATCAAAGTTGCCTCCGTGCTAAAGGCCAAGCCACACGAGAAGCAACAAGCACCGTTTGCTTCAAAGCAAAGGCAAAAGTCTGACGTTTCGGCGTGCTTCCCGTATGTCATGCCCCGAAGCAAGGCAGTTCTGCTTTGCGTCAACGGTGCTTCACCCGTGCTTTGTATTCTTCAACATGTTCTAAAGCGCGAAGCGTGCTTCACAGCGCTTGTGTCACGAGCCAATCAAATGGTGCCGTGATGTTAGACAAAATGGCAGACTTTCTTGACGCTTCGTTTTTTGTTGTTGAGACAACTACAACAAACGATTGCATATCGGAAAAAAACACTACTGTCATATTTGGAATATATGCGTCGAAAATGAGCAACCATCTTTTATCATATAAAATTGGATATCTTGAATGTGGGTCAAATGCAGAAATTGTCGCAGCGACAGCAACGCGGACGCGGTGGCGGAGCGAGCGACGGGACCTCTCTCGGCTCCTTCAGTAGAGCAAACTGCTCGGTTAATTTAACTAATTCAAGAGCATGAACCACTTTGGCTTTTGTCGTTTTCTCGCAATGGCCTCAAGGAGAGTTGGAATAATAACATCATCATCGCTGCTGGAATCGCATTATGATGAATACACGGGGAATAACTCTCGATACACTATGTTTCGAAGTCAGTTTCGCAATGTATTGTTTTGCGTGTGGCATACATACTCCGAAGCAAAATGTGCTTCGATGCAAAACGCGCCGAAACAGCTTTTGGCTTTGTTACGAAACAAACCAGTGTTTTTTGCT
>JAWQFJ010002576.1:154437-155971 GCA_034096865.1 Theodoxus fluviatilis
AGGTCATTGTCTACACAATCAGTAGAGTGGACTTGAAGGTCATTGTCTACACAATCAGTAGAGTGGACTTGAAGGTCATTGTCTGCACAATCAGTAGAGTGGACTTGAAGGTCATTGTCTGCACAATCAGTAGTATTCTGCCTTTGTTCTCAGAGCGGGATGAGAGTGCAGATAGTGTCACCTAACACATCATATCAAGCACGTCGGACCAACAATCTGGGGCAGATCATTTTATTCACGGACACGGCGTGGACGCTATCGTCGACTTGTATGTCGTAGTGTTGTATTGTGCGGTGAAAACTGAATCATTGTCTACACAATCAGTTAGTGAGGGACCTTGAATGGTCATTGTCATGCACCAATCAGTAGAGTGGGGAACTTGAAGGGGTTTCATGCATCAAATCAGTAGAGTGGGACTTGAAGGTTCCCCATTGTAGCACAATCAGTAGACGTGACTGCGGGAAGCTCATCCTGTCTGCACAAAAATAAGTTGTTCGGATGGACTTTTTGGGAATGTTACCATTGTATGCACACAAGCCAGTTATACGGCTGACCTGGTGGACTTGAACTCGTGTCATGTCCCTGCACCACCCAAATCGAGTAGTGGGGGACTGAAGTCATTGTTTGTCTGCAAAATCAGGTAAGGGCATTCTTTTTAGAGTGGCTGAAAGGCCTCATAGTTCTGCACCCCCATCAGTTATAGAGTGGACTTGAAGGTCCATTGGTCCTGCAACAATCAGTAGATGGACTGAAGTCATGTCTTGGCACAATCAGTAGATGTGGACTTGAAGGTAATATCCCTGCACATCAGTAGAGTGGACTGGAAAGGTCATTTGTCTCCACAATCAGAGATTGGACTTGAAGGTAATTTAGGTTCTGCCAAAAATCCCAAAGTAGAGTGGACTTGACTGAAGGGGTATCATTAGTGTGGGCACCACAATAAGGTAAGATGTGGACTTGTGAAGTTCCATAGACTGGAACAATTCAGTAAATAGAGGTGGACTTGGAAGGTCATTGTAAATGCACAAACCAGTAGTAGAGTTGGGGACTTGAAGGTAATTGTCTGCACCAACAGTAGAGTGGACTTTGGGAAAGGTAATAGTTCTCCTGCACAACCAATTAGATGTGGAATTGACAAGGTCACTTGTCATACACAATCAGTAGATTGGGGTAACTTGAAAAGCATGTCCTACACCATCTAGTAGAAGTGTGACGTGAAGGTCATTGTCATTAGCACAATCAAGTAGAGTGGACAGCTTTGAATCGGTTTATTGTTACTGCACAATACACAGTTTAGAGGGGAAGGTCATTGGTCTGCACCAATCAGTCGAGTGGACCATTGAAGGCCATTGTATACCACAGCAGTTAGAGTGGGGACTTTGAAGGTCATGTTCTACACAATCAGTAGAGGTGGAAACCTTGTAAAGGTCATTGTCCTACACAATCAGTAAGTTAATGAGGTCGGGGCTGCAAGGTCATCACATTCTGCACCACATCAGTACGTGGGATTCTGAAAGGTCATTGTCTGCACAAT
>JAWQFJ010002577.1:0-25000 GCA_034096865.1 Theodoxus fluviatilis
GAATCATAGACACGCTGAGTCCCAGACTAGTCCCAGGCTACGCGGTGGTCTAGGACTAGTCCTGGACTCAAAAGTCCAAGACCAGTGCTCGCGAAAGTCCAAGTTCATGAATTACACCCCGTAGGGGCAGGGCAACTTGACGACCTTGTCCGCTCGCTCCCACGTCGATCCAGCAACCAACGACAGGGAAGAAATCTCCAAGGGGATGGAGAGAGGAGAAATGGTGATAAAGTAAGAAGGGGAGAAAGAAAAGACGAAGAAATGCAGCAGCAGCAGCAGCCGCAGCAATAGTAGCAGCCATAGTAGCAGCCATAGCATTAGCCTGAAACCAATGAACAGGCAAAAGTCACCAATCCGTAGAAATGACCTTTCCACAATTCAGCAACGCAAAAGTCACCCACCATTCACAAACTCCGATAGCAGATACGTCTAGAGCAATGCTTTTCCCGCTCTCCCAGTCACTCATGCCCTAGAAGCGTTAACTCAAAAAGGATGCTCCCTGTGGAATTTTACATAGACCGACTCGACCACATGTAGTTACAGAAAAAAGCGCAAATTCCTCTTGCCAGTCCCTGATACGCGCAAAGCTTACTTCGACCTTTAAATGCGTTGGAAAAGAATAAGAAATTAACTGACACTACATTAACCTCATGACTGAAACCTACAGTGCAATTACCCACTCATACGTGCACACACACGAATTCGCTCGCACAAAACTGATGCCTACCTCACGCACAGACCTAATCATTCCAAGAGAAAAACCTACTAGGTTCTATGAATTTCACAACTAGGTTCACGCGCTACATACCAATACGCGCGCGCACACGCTTCCACGTGTTCATACATACATTTCCATCCACCCATATTCGTACATACCTCAACCCAGGCTGTGTAGCGTCACTGTAGCGATCCCACTACAGTCTCGACCTATACCGGGCCGACCAGGTTAAGACGCGCTGTCAGAACCTTCAGCTCTGGTTTCTCTAATGGCCATGCAAGCCTGTATTCCAGAAGCCGAAACCGAAGCGACTTACTCCTACCAACCTCAGGACGCAAGTGACGCTAACAGTCCCTATTGCTAATCAACTCACGCCGACCTTTGGCGGGAAAACAGCACGTGACACTCCTAACCAATGAGAAAGATCTATACAGACCACGTGGTGACACTCACTCTCGAACACCAATAAGAAAAATCATATAGACCACGTGGTGACGCCTATTGCATCAGCACAGTTTAAACTAGTGCTCTCTCCACGAAATCAGACCACCCCCCACTACCGGGCATTCCATCGCCTTAAGGCCTCACAGCAACCACTTTCAAAAATAGCACTCAACCTCACAAATTAAATACTTGTCGCAACACGCGACAATGATGATGATGATAGCGATGTTGGTGGAGGTGTCATGATGTTTGTCACTTTTTATCGGTTAACTGCATAATGTTTACATGCACCTGAATCATTACAAGACGAATCTGCATCATTATTACAATTGCAAGCGGTCATACTGAAATGGGTCATCATACCATTGTCGAAACGGACGTATGACAAACTCTCTTTTCGTAATGATTCAAACCAACTGCAGTGGGCCTAATGAGACCAGAGTTTACATTTGATGGACTGCATGGAACTCTTCACTGTCCACTCTGTGCAGGCATCATGTCCAGCTGTGGCATCTTCGGTCCCGTGGTGGCCTACCTGCTGGGCGGCACCATCAGCAAAATCTACGTCATTCTCGAAGGTCGGTGGAGGGGTTTAGAAGCTACCAATGTGCAATTTGTTATGCATGCTTTCTTTGGGCGTTCAGATTCTATGCTTGTATTGTTACTTGACCAACGCCTCAAGATGAACTTTTCTGTACAAGTCCATCATGCACACCTGAAATTCCACTCTATATTCGCCGTCCATTGATTTCGTCCATTTAGCAGCCTCTCAAGGGTTTGCTTTGTGGTGGAGTAACTTCACCAACATCAGCTGTCTTCATCTGTGTCTGGCCTCTTTAGCTGTGTCTAGCGTCTCCATTCATATTTAATGTCTCCAGCTGTGTCTAGCGTCTCCAGCCGTGTCTAGCGTCTC
Organism: Theodoxus fluviatilis; assembly: GCA_034096865.1. Taxonomy (NCBI): domain Eukaryota; kingdom Metazoa; phylum Mollusca; class Gastropoda; order Cycloneritida; family Neritidae; genus Theodoxus; species Theodoxus fluviatilis. Next base: position 2,076 of record JAWQFJ010002577.1, read on the forward strand.
CAGCCCTGTCTAGCGTCTCCAGCCGTGTCTAGCGTCTCCATCTGTGTCTAGCGTCTCCATCTGTGTCTAGCGACTTCAGCCGTGTCTAGCGTCTCCATTCATATTGGCTTGATCGTAGGTTTTTCTCATGGTCATGTATGTTGTTGTATTTATTCTTAGGTTTGTAAGTTGTATTATGAGTTGTATTATGTGGGTAAGCTTGTTGATGAATGTCTGCATGTGAATGTGGTTGTGTCACCGCATTGAGTTTTACAGAAGTGCGCTATATAAATGCTATTTATTATTATTATTATTATTATTATTATTATTATTATTATTATTATTATTATTATTATTATTATTATTATTATTATTATTATTATTATTATTATATTTAGTGTCTCCAGCTTTGTCTAGCGTCTCCAGCCGTGTCTAGCGTCTCCACTTGTATCTAGCGTCTCCAGCCGAGTCTAGCGTCTCCATCCATACCTAGCATGTCAACTCTTATCTATCATCTCCACCCGTATCTAGCATATCCATCCATGTCTAACATATCCCCCATGTCTATCGTCTCCACCCGTATCCAGCGTCTCCATTTGCATTTAGCGTATCCACTCGTATCTAGCGTCCCCATCCGTATCTAGCATATCCACCCTATTTGTCATCTCCATCCGCATCTGTCATCTCCACCCGTCTATGTCATCCTACCCATTTGGTCTTCTTCACCCGTATCTTGCGCATCCACCTGTCTCTAGCATATTCACCTGTCTAACGTATCCACCTATGTCTATTAGTATCCATCCGTATTTAACGTAACCACCCGATTATTGCGTCTACTAGTAATTAGTAATTGTATCTAGCGTTTTCACTTGTCTATGTTGTTCCTATTGGCACGTGGTGTATTTCCTGACTGCACCCCAGTGTCCTGCCTTCACCCGTATACTCGTCATCTTGTGTTCATCTACATTTCCTATTTTGGCGTAATATTGAACCCGCACATGCTGCTTTCACCTGAATCCCTGTTCATCTACGGGTGCACAGACAGCACCATCCATGAAAGCTGTATACACCCGTATCTCATGCTCAGCTGTCTTTTTCAACTCGTGTCCTTCCAATACGTTTTCTCATACGACCGCAGACACCTCCACCCGTTATTGTCGTTACTATGCGTCTCTGTTGCACCCGTATCTATTCTCACCCCACAGCTACGGACATGTCCCCCCGTGACCCGCGATGGGTGGGCGCATGGTGGCTCGGCTTCCTCGTATTCGGGGTACTGGGGCTGGCTAGCGGCGCCCCTCTCATCCTCTTCCCCCGCCGTCTGCGTCCCCCCACCCGGAGCGTGCGCCAAGCTACCCGGGAACTTAAGTCCCAGCGGGAGGGTGGGGTCAGGGGTCAGCTGCAAGGTGAGAGATGCGCGATGGGGCAATGTGACACCACAAGCAAGGATGAGGATTTGTGTGTTGGAAATATGCACCTGACTTAAAGGTACACAAGTGCGAATTTGCTGGTGTGCACATTTTTAAAGGTACTATAGCGACATTTTAAAAACTTGATGATGAACGGAGGAAGGGACGGACGGACAGAAAGGCAGAGACAAATACACAAAGTGACAGAGAGACAGAAACAAAGAAATACAGAACAAAAGGTGACATATAGATGCAGATGAGATAGAGGAAAAATAGAGACTGAGAACAAGAGAGAACGTGAGAGAAAGACAGATAAAGAGAGAGAGACAAAAAGAAAGGAAGAGAGATAGAGAAAGTTAGATAGATATTTAAATAAAACCAGATTTCTCCGTCCCAGGGATAGAACCACGGCACTGCGCCTCGCACATCGTCCAACCCCAAAGCATGCTCGCCCATCTCCGCCTGTCTTAAAGACATGGTTTCAACAAGCGAGTAGAGGCTGAGGGGCTGACCGCACTGGGGGGTGGGCTGGCAGGAGCTGTTGTATATTCTAAACAAGTTTGAAGGGTTGGGAAGTTTCTGTAAATACTTTTTGTCTTTTTTGCTTTGGCCCGTCGTAGACGTTTAAACAAAAGCTAACGACACAAGGTTGCAGCCAATATAACATCCCCTCAGCCTCTACTCGCTTGTTGAAACCATGTCTTTAAGACAGGCGGAGATGAGCGAGCATGCTTTGGGGTTGGACGATGTGCGAGGCGCAGTGCCGTGGTTCTATCTCTGGGACAGAGAAATCTGGTTTATTTAAGTATCGTGACAATGTGGGATGTTATAATGGCTGCAACCTTGTGTCGTTAGATAGATAGATAGATAGATAGATAGATAGATAGAGAGAGAGAGAGAGAGAGAGAGAGAGAGAGAGAGAGAAGAGAAATGAGATGCGACTCATCCTTACTCCTCTCTTTCCAGGACTGCTACAGTCGATACTGAGACTGCTATCGAACCCCATCTTTGTCCTTCTGACTCTTGGAAGCTGCTGCAACATCTTCTCCATGTCGGGCGCGCTGGCATTCCTGCCCAAATACATGGAGACGCAATTCCTGCTGCCCGCTTGGAAAGCCAACATGCTTCTGGGTAATTTACCTGAAAGGCGCCAAAGCTACTCTACCTTACTCCGTGTGATACGAAATAATTCCTTCCATGGCTCCTAATTATTCGACGAAGTACACAAAAACTATGTAAGAGAACAGTTTCAATATATTTGAATGGTTTTCTTGGTCTAAACTGTGATGAAAAACGTCTACAATAAATTATATGGTTGAATAGAAAGATTCACGTTGAACAATGATTCTGTTAATTAAAGTTAAATATGGATATGAAATTCCATTTAAGATAAGTTTTATAGCCATCTGTGCATGCACAGACATGACACAAAATCACCACATAAAACTTCATTAACCTTACCTTTACACAAACGTTAGCGAGCGCGAAGTACAAAACAATCAAACAAATTTTGAAAAGCAACAAACAAACAAGCAAATCTCGGTAGCTTCAACGTAATGCAGCTGTGTGGAACAGTCACGTGCGTACTTTTGACTGACAGCGCATCCTCCCTGATCTATCAGGCCACGCACAACGAGCTGAAAATGCTCAGCACACGCGTTTCGCTGCCACTGCATGCTTTTTGCACGTTCATCAAAAATAGAAAGCAAGTGTATGGAAACCCATATCATCGTCCTCATTACTGCTGTCGTGGTCTTCGTCATCTTGTCTTTTTCTTATCAGGCTCTCCGACTGGGTTTTGGCTTGAAAAAACGAAAGAAACTTACTGCGTCTCCCAACGCTTAAAACATGCGAATAAATAAAGAAATCAAGGCTTTATTCGTCTTTTCTCTCACCAGCTCCAGTACTTGACGTGATCAATAGCTCTACTTAGCCCACAAAAACCGACAGGCAGTATAACATTTCATCCGTTTGCTTTTTTCATTCAATGTTTAATTCATTCATTAATACTAACTAACAGCTTGTCGTGGTTTGTTAGGCAACGTGCTTCAAATCTCCCTCTTTCTCCTCCTCCGCCCCCCCCCTCCCTCCCCCCTCCCCCCTCCCACCCCCCCCCGTTTGTCTCCCCCTCTCGAGAGAGATTTATAGCACGTTGCCTAACAAACCACGACAAGCTGTTAGTTAGTATTAATGAATGAATTAAACATTGAATGAAAAAAGCAAACGGATGAAATGTTATACTGCCTGTCGGTTTTTGTGGGCTAAGTAGAGCTATTGATCACGTCAAGTATAGGAGCTGATTGGAGAAAAGACGAATAAAGCCTTGATTCCTTTATTTATTCGCATGTTTAAGCGTTGGGAGACGCAGTAAGTTTCTTTCGTTTTTTTCAAGCCAAAACCCAGTCGGAGAGCCTGATAAGAAAAAGACAAGATGACGAAGACGACGTCAGTAGTAATGAGGATGATGATATGGGTTTCCATACACTTGCTTTTCTATTTTTGATGAACGTGCAAAAATCATGCAGTGGCAGCGAAACGCGTGTGCTGAGCATTTTTAGCTCATGGGGCGTGGCCTCATAGATCAGGAAGGATGAGCCGTCAGTCAAAAGTACGCACGTGACTGTTCCACATAGCTGCATTATGTTGAAGCTACCGAGATTTGCTTGTTTGTTTGTTGCTTTTCAAAATTTGTTTGATTGTTTTGTACTTCGCGCTCGCTAACGTTTGTGTAAAGGTAAGGTTAATGAAGTTTTATGTGGTGATTTTGTGTCATGTCTGTGCATGCACAGATGGCTATAAAACTTATCTTAAATGGAATTTCATATCCATATTTAACTTTAATTAACAGAATCATTGTTCAACGTGAATCTTTCTATTCAACCATATAATTTATTGTAGACGTTTTTCATCACAGTTTAGACCAAGAAAACCATTCAAATATATTGAAACTGTTCTCTTACATAGTTTTTGTGTACTTCGTCGAATAATTAGGAGCCATGGAAGGAATTATTTCGTATCACACGGAGTAAGGTAGAGTAGCTTTGGCGCCTTTCAGGTAAATTACCCAGAAGCATGTTGGCTTTCCAAGCGGGCAGCAGGAATTGCGTCTCCATGTATTTGGGCAGGAATGCCAGCGCGCCCGACATGGAGAAGATGTTGCAGCAGCTTCCAAGAGTCAGAAGGACAAAGATGGGGTTCGATAGCAGTCTCAGTATCGACTGTAGCAGTCCTGGAAAGAGAGGAGTAAGGATGAGTCGCATCTCATTTCTCTTCTCTCTCTCTCTCTCTCTCTCTCTCTCTCTCTCTCTCTATCTATCTATCTATCTATCTATCTATCTATCTAACGACACAAGGTTGCAGCCATTATAACATCCCACATTGTCACGATACTTAAATAAACCAGATTTCTCTGTCCCAGAGATAGAACCACGGCACTGCGCCTCGCACATCGTCCAACCCCAAAGCATGCTCGCTCATCTCCGCCTGTCTTAAAGACATGGTTTCAACAAGCGAGTAGAGGCTGAGGGGATGTTATATTGGCTGCAACCTTGTGTCGTTAGCTTTTGTTTAAACGTCTACGACGGGCCAAAGCAAAAAAGACAAAAAGTATTTACAGAAACTTCCCAACCCTTCAAACTTGTTTAGAATATACAACAGCTCCTGCCAGCCCACCCCCCAGTGCGGTCAGCCCCTCAGCCTTTACTCGCTTGTTGAAACCTTGTCTTTAAGACAGGCGGAGATGGGCGAGCATGCTTTGGGGTTGGACGATGTGCGAGGCGCAGTGCCGTGGTTCTATCCCTGGGACGGAGAAATCTGGTTTTATTTAAATATCTATCTAACTTTCTCTATCTCTCTTCCTTTCTTTTTGTCTCTCTCTCTTTATCTGTCTTTCTCTCACGTTCTCTCTTGTTCTCAGTCTCTATTTTTAATCTCATCTGCCTCTATATTTCCCCTTTTCCTCCTAATGTTCTGTCTTTCTTTGTTTCTGTCTCTCTGTCACTTTGTCTCTGTGTATTTGTCTCTGCCTTTCCGTCCGTCCGTCCGTCCGTCCGTCCGTCCGTCCGTCCGTTCCTCCGTTCATCATCAAGTCTAAAAAATGTCGCTATAGTACCTTTAAAAATGTGCACACCAGCAAATTTGCACTTGTGTACCTTTAAGTCAGGTGCATATTTCCAACACACAAATCCTCATCCTTGCTTGTGGTGTCACATTGCCCCATCGCGCATCTCTCACCTTGCAGCTGACCCCTGACCCCACCCTCCCGCTGGGACTTCAGTTCCCGGGTAGCTTGGCGCACGCTCCGGGTGGGGGGACGCAGACGGCGGGGGAAGAGGATGAGAGGGGCGCCGCTAGCCAGCCCCAGTACCCCGAATACGAGGAAGCCGAGCCACCATGCGCCCACCCATCGCGGGTCACGGGGGGACATGTCCGTAGCTGTGGGGTGAGAATAGATACGGGTGCAACAGAGACGAATAGTAACGACAATAACGGGTGGGGGTGTCTGCGGTCGTAGGAGAAAACGGATTGGAAGGACACGAGTTGAAAAAGACAGCTGAGCATGAGATACGGGTGTAAACAGCTTACAAGGATGGTGCTGTCTGCGCACCCGTAGATGAACAGGGATTCAGGTGAAAGCAGCATGTGCGGGTTCATTATTACGCCAAAATAGGAAATGTAGATGAACACAAGATGACGAGTATACGGGTGAAGGCAGGACAATGGGGTGCAGTTAGGAAATACACCACGTGCCAATAGGAACAACATAGACAAGTGAAAACGCTAGATACAATTACTAAATACTAGTAGACGCAATAATCGGGTGGTTACGTTAAATACGGATGGATACTAATAGACATGGGTGGAGACGTTAGACAGGTGGATATGCTAGATACGGGTGGATACGCAAGATACGGGTGAAGATGACCAAATGGGTAGGATGACATATACGGGTGGAGATGACAGATGCGGATGGAGATGACAAATAGGGTGGATATGCTAGATACGGATGGGGATGCTAGATACGAGTGGATACGCTAAATGCAAATGGAGACGCTGGATACGGGTGGAGACGATAGACATGGGGGATATGTTAGACATGGATGGATATGCTAGATACGGATGGAGATGCTAGATAAGAGTTGATATGCTAGGTATGGATGGAGACGCTAGACACGGCTGGAGACGCTAGACACGGCTGGAGACGCTAGACACGGCTGGAGACGCTAGACAAAGCTGGAGACACTAAATATAATAATAATAATAATAATAATAATAATAATAATAATAATAATAATAATAATAATAATAATAATAATAATAATAATAATAATAATAATAATAAATAGCATTTATATAGCGCACTTCTGTAAAACTCAATGCGGTGACACAACCACATTCACATGCAGACATTCATCAACAAGCTTACCCACATAATACAACTCATAATACAACTTACAAACCTAAGAATAAATACAACAACATACATGACCATGAGAAAAACCTACGATCAAGCCAATATGAATGGAGACGCTAGACACGGCTGGAGACGCTAGACACAGATGGAGACGCTAGACACAGATGGAGACGCTAGACACGGCTGGAGACGCTAGACACGGCTGGAGACGCTAGACACGGCTGGAGACGCTAGACACGGCTGGAGACGCTTGACACAGCTAAAGAGGCCAGACACAGATGAAGACAGCTGATGTTGGTGAAGTTACTCCACCACAAAGCAAACCCTTGAGAGGCTGCTAAATGGACGAAATCAATGGACGGCGAATATAGAGTGGAATTTCAGGTGTGCATGATGGACTTCTACAGAAAAGTTCATCTTGAGGCGTTGGTCAAGTAACAATACAAGCATAGAATCTCAACGCCCGAAGTAAGCATGCATAACAAATTGCACATTGGTGGCTTCTAAACCCCTCCACCGACCTTCGAGAGTGACGTAGATTTTGCTGAATGTTCCGCCCAGCAGGTAGGCCACTACAGGACCGAAGATGCCACAGCTGGACATGATGCCTGCACAGAGTGGACAGTGAAGAGTTCGATGCAGTCCATCAAATGTAAACTCTGGTCTCATTGGGCCCACTGAAGTTGGTTTGAATCATTACGAAAAGAGAGTTTGTCATACGTCCGTTTCGACAATGGTATGATGACCCATTTCAGTATGACCGCTTGCAATTGTAATAATGATGCAGATTCGTCTTGTAATGATTCAGGTGCATGTAAATATTATGCAGTTAACCGATAAAAAGTGACAAACATCATGACACCTCCACCAACATCGCTATCATCATCATCATTGTCGCGTGTTGCGACAAGTATTTAATTTGTGAGGTTGAGTGCTATTTTTGAAAGTGGTTGCTGTGAGGCCTTAAGGCGATGGAATGCCCGGTAGTGGGGGGTGGTCTGATTTCGTGGAGAGAGCACTAGTTTAAACTGTGCTGATGCAATAGGCGTCACCACGTGGTCTATATGATTTTTCTTATTGGTGTTCGAGAGTGAGTGTCACCACGTGGTCTGTATAGATCTTTCTCATTGGTTAGGAGTGTCACGTGCTGTTTTCCCGCCAAAGGTCGGCGTGAGTTGATTAGCAATAGGGACTGTTAGCGTCACTTGCGTCCTGAGGTTGGTAGGAGTAAGTCGCTTCGGTTTCGGCTTCTGGAATACAGGCTTGCATGGCCATTAGAGAAACCAGAGCTGAAGGTTCTGACAGCGCGTCTTAACCTGGTCGGCCCGGTATAGGTCGAGACTGTAGTGGGATCGCTACAGTGACGCTACACAGCCTGGTTGAGGTATGTACGAATATGGGTGGATGGAAATGTATGTATGAACACGTGGAAGCGTGTGCGCGCGCGTATTGGTATGTAGCGCGTGAACCTAGTTGTGAAATTCATAGAACCTAGTAGGTTTTTCTCTTGGAATGATTAGGTCTGTGCGTGAGGTAGGCATCAGTTTTGTGCGAGCGAATTCGTGTGTGTGCACGTATGAGTGGGTAATTGCACTGTAGGTTTCAGTCATGAGGTTAATGTAGTGTCAGTTAATTTCTTATTCTTTTCCAACGCATTTAAAGGTCGAAGTAAGCTTTGCGCGTATCAGGGACTGGCAAGAGGAATTTGCGCTTTTTTCTGTAACTACATGTGGTCGAGTCGGTCTATGTAAAATTCCACAGGGAGCATCCTTTTTGAGTTAACGCTTCTAGGGCATGAGTGACTGGGAGAGCGGGAAAAGCATTGCTCTAGACGTATCTGCTATCGGAGTTTGTGAATGGTGGGTGACTTTTGCGTTGTTGAATTGTAGAAAGGTCGTTTCTACGGGTTGGTGACTTTTGCCTGTTCTTTGGTTTCAGGCTAATGCTATGGCTGCTACTATGGCTGCTACTATTGCTGCGGCTGCTGCTGCTGCTGCATTTCTTCGTCTTTTCTTTCTCCCCTTCTTACTTTATCACCATTTCTCCTCTCTCCATCCCCTTGGAGATTTCTTCCCTGTCGTTGGTTGCTGGATCGACGTGGGAGCGAGCGGACAAGGTCGTCAAGTTGCCCTGCCCCTACGGGGTGTAATTCATGAACTTGGACTTTCGCGAGCACTGGTCTTGGACTTTTGAGTCCAGGACTAGTCCTAGACCACCGCGTAGCCTGGGACTAGTCTGGGACTCAGCGTGTCTATGATTCACGAACCCAGACTGGGTGTTGACTTGAAAGGCTGGGACTGTCTGTCGACTGAACCAAAGTCTACGTTCATGAATTGTAGACTACGACAGTCCACGTTCATGAATTGTAGACTACGACAGTAGCCCGAGACCAGCGGCAGTAGACTAAGACTAGTCTTAGACCACGCTGAAAGTCCAAGTTCATGAATTACACCCACGGAGCGGACTCCTGTGTGGCGTGGGTTTGCAGCGCTGTCGGCCGAGGAGGAGTGAGCTGTGGACGCGGTCGTCTACTGAGTGGTCTACAGGAAGACTGCTCTCTAGTCCCGTACCTGCCTGGACGTGCAGGGCGTTTGGATTATGTGCTTTTCTTGGATGTCTTGCCAGGGTATGGACTGCCTTTGGTCTGAGACTTTGTGTGGCGTGTCGTTTCATCCAAGTCTGGTAAGAAACCGACCTTCTATCTATCTTCAGTTTGGCATAGCGTTAAGAGTATTGTCGCTGTTGCCGCATTGAGAGACATTGGTCGTATTGTCTCGTTCACCGCCCTACTACAGCGGCGTCTTTAACGAGCGGTGTCGAGGAGGTGGAGCGTTTCATCTCTGAGGAAGTGTGACGTTGTTCTGACGTGGAGAGTCGGACTGCTTTGATCCCGGCGAGGGGATAGTGCTTGAACTTATACTGGGGTTTTGCTGGGGTTGAGATTTGCTTCATCTCCATTGTTGTTGCCTGATTAAACTTGTTATTTGTTGACATTGATTCCCGCTTCAGTGTCCTTATTGGGTTGTTGTTCTTTTATTTGAGTGTTCCAAGGAAGTGGTAATAGGTTTAGTATGAAAATCTTACTAGTTATTTAGCAATCACATTTCTCTATAAAGCATCCATATAGTTTTTTCAAGTTCATTTAACATCAGTGGTTGTTTTAAATAATTTTGGTAGTGTAATACTATGCGACAATCATAATCATCATCATCGTCGTCGTCGTCGTTGTCATCATCATCATCGTCGTCGTCGTCGTCGTCGTCATCACCATCAAGTATCATCCTCGTCATTGTCGTCGTCGTCATCATCATCATCATCATCATCATCATCATCATCATCACCTCTCGTCGTTGTCGCCATTACTCATTATCGCTGTTGTCGTCACCGCCACTACTACCACCGCCACAACTGTCACCACCACCACCACCGTCGTCGTCGTCGTCGTCATCGTCATCATCACCATCACCTGGTCACTTAACCCCGCATACACCTTGCTGCCGCCATTGACGAGTGGCCAGTCTAGTTACCGAGGTACAGCGAGGTCCTGGCCTTGTCCACGTTGTCGTCAGTGTAGGTGACGGTGAAGGGGAAACGCGGAGACTTGCCAACACCCTGCATCACCATGCCCAGCCCTATGATGACAATGGCGAAGTTTCGGCTGAAGTCGCCCTGGGACAGGCCAGGACGCCCACTTCCGCCTGCGCATGCGCCCTCACTCCGGAAAGATCCATTTCCGCTGACGTTATATCCGGCTGTGGGGTTGACCTGGCACAAGTCTCCCGCCCTGGGATGATGAAGTGAAGAGAAAAATGTTAATTATGTCGACGACGACGGTGGAATTTTTCTTTAATGAAGACAAGAAAAACGACGGCACTGACAACGTTTTCTCCCAGATCCGCGGAGTTATCGCCCCTCTCTCTCTCTCTCTCTCTCTCTCTCTCTCTGTGTCTGTCTCTCTCTCTCTCTCTTCCTCTCTCTCTCTCTCTCTCTCTCTCTCTCTCTCTCTCTCTCTCTCTCTCTCTCTCTCTCTCTCTCTCTCTCTCTCTCTCTCTGTGTCTGTCTGTCTCTCTCTCTCTCTTCTCTCTCTCTCTCTCTCCCTCTCTCTCTCTCTCTCTTTCTCTCTCCCTCTCTCTCTCTCTCTCTCTCTCCCTCTCTCTCTCTCTCTCTCTCTCTCTCTCTCTCCCTCCATTCTGCGCGTGCATGCACTTGTCTCTGTGTGTGTGTGTGTGTGTGTGTGTATGTGTGTGTGAGTCTGTGTGTGTGTGAGTCTCTGTGTGTGTGTGTGTGCACTTCTGAGACATATTTTCATACACATATTGACACTTACACTTCATAGGGTAACCACATATTCGCATCGACGCACACACACACACGCACACCTCACATACACACGCACACCTCACATACACACGCACACACACACACACACACACACACACACATCTACCTTGCGAAGACAGGCGGCATTGCTAGAGACTTGTTGTCGTGTGGGGGAGGAAGGCTGAGCTCGTGGCTGGACACGAAATGGGGCAAGCAACACAGAAGCCCGGCCACGCCGTAGAAGATAGTAGCCAGGGCCAGGACTCGAAGGATGTGGGTTCGCCTCGCCATGTAGCTCATGAAGAGCGTGGTCAGCAGATAGCCAAAGTCGTTACAGCTGAGGAGGATTCCACTCACCTGCAGAGGAAACGATTGCAAAAAAGAGTCAAAAAAAGAGAATGAAATACCCGTATCAGGTATTGAACCTCGAAACCCAGTCTCTTGCAAGTTATGGCATAATTGAATAAATGAATGAATACAATGAATGAACGAATAAATACATGGATGAATACATGAATAATACATGAAAGAACGAACGAATTAATGGATAAATGAATGAATGAATGAATGGATGGGTGAGTGAAAGAATGAACCCCATAAATGAATAATTAGATGGATGAATGAAAGAATAAATAATGAATGAATGAATAAATAAACGTACGAATGAATGATACACGAATGAATGAACGAACGAATGGATGAAGGATTTAATTAATTAACTAATTAATGTCACGGTCAGCCAACCTTCATTGACTATGTAGGGTCATTGACCACAACTCATTTGAGATGATTTTGAGTAAGAGCAAGTCAGGTCACGATTTTCGTTTTTCCTTGCCTCTGAAGACCGACCTAGGGGGAGACACGGGGGGTGTATTCTCCCCTCCAACCCACAGAGGGACAGGTGCAAAAACGTCCTTTCCGTTACAGCCATTGCCGTCACGTTAAAGGGTTGCATTAATTGGCGGTGAAAGCTGGGAGTCTCGGGCACACGACAAGTCTCTGTGGAAACACCTCCGCCACAAAGGGCGTGAAGACCTTCGAGGAAAGTAGTGCGGCCACTGTTCAAGAGAAAGTAGTGCGGCCACTGTTCAAGAGAAAGTAGTGCGGCCCCTGTTCAAAAGAAAGTAGTGCGGCCCCTGTTCAAGAGAAAGTAGTGCGGCCACTGTTCAAGAGAAAGTAGTGCGGCCCCTGTTCAAGAGAAATTAGTGCGGCCACTGTTCAAGAGAAAGTAGTGCGGCCACTGTTCAACAGAAAGTAGTGCGGCCACTGTTCAAGAGAAAGTAGTGCGGCCACTGTTCAAGAGAAAGTAGTGCGGCCACTGTTCAAAAGAAAGTAGTGCGGCCACTGTTCAAGAAAAAGTAGTGCGGCCACTGTTCAAGAGAAAGTAGTGCGGCCACTGTTCAAGAGAAAGTAGTGCGGCCACTGTTCAAGAGAAAGTAGTGCGGCCACTGTTCAAGAGAAAGTAGTGCAACCACTGTTCAAGAGAAAGTAGTGCGGCCACTGTTCAAGAGAAAGTAGTGCGGCCACTGTTCAAGAGAAAGTAGTGCGGCCACTGTTCAAGAGAAAATAGTGCGGCCACTGTTCAAGAGAAAGTAGTGCAACCACTGTTCAAGAGAAAGTAGTGCGGCCACTGTTCAAGAAAAAGTAGTGCGGCCACTGTTCAAGAGAAAGTAGTGCGGCCACTGTTCAAGAGAAAGTAGTGCGGCCCCTGTTGAAGAGAAAGTAGTGCGGCCACTGTTCAAGAGAAAGTAGTGCGGCCACTGTTCAAGAGAAAGTAGTGCGGCCACTGTTCAAGAGAAAGTAGTGCGGCCACTGTTCAAGAGAAAGTAGTGCAACCACTGTTCAAGAGAAAGTAGTGCGGCCACTGTTCAAGAGAAAGTAGTGCGGCCACTGTTCAACAGAAAGTAGTGCGGCCACTGTTCAAGAGAAAGTAGTGCGGCCACTGTTCAAGAGAAAGTAGTGCGGCCACTGTTCAAGAGAAAGTAGTGCGGCCCCTGTTCAAGAGAAAGTAGTGCGGCCCCTGTTCAAGAGAAAGTAGTGCGGCCACTGTTCAAGAGAAATGAGAGGGGCGGAGGCAGGGCACCTCCGCTGAGAGGGTTTTCCAGGGCAGCTCATGCCAGGAATGCCGTGCCTCCAGGACTGGCCTCCATTCCCACAAGTCATGAGGTCACATTTCAGATGACCTGCCTGCCTGCTCATCCGTCGGACTCGAGGGCGAATCCAATTATTGGTGGCGTTGTGTTTTTGAGTGATGATACAATAGCTAGGCGCCGAAGACGACAATCGCCTGCCACAGGAAACAGCTAATGTAGAGGTACTTGTTCAAGACGGCACTCTTCTTATTTGTCCATTTTGAGGGAGCGTAATTTTTTTAACTTAAAATCACCATGGAAAATAGGGAATCGCCATGTACAGCGGAATGATCGACCTGCGCAGGAATATTTGAGGACAGATATGGTTTGTATCGTTCCTTTACATTTAAATCGCCTTCGTGTATTAATAAAAACCGCTGGCGCTGAACCTCCAGGTTTTAGCATATTTTAAAAAAAAATGAAAAAGATCGGGTTCGAACCCGCAACCTCTCGAGAAAAGAGGGGGGAAAAACACACATGAACAAAAACACAAAAAACCAGGTCCGGTTCGAACCCACAACCTCTCGAAAAAAGAGAAGAAAAAGAAGTGTCAGCGCAGAATCGAACCTGGTCATGCATGACCATGAGTCCAATGCTCTACCACACGAGCCATTAGAGAATTGATATGACACTAGGGTAACATAGAGCGTCCTTCAGGAATTCCGGTTAAGAATAATCTTCTATCGTAATGAGGCATTCTTGCATTCTACATCACACCTTGTGCTGTCACGTGACATCCGGTTTCTGCGATATGGTAATTCACAAGTTTCGCCGGAACGTATTCCTTGAAAACAGACGTTTTGCCAGACTCCTTGTCGGTGAGTATTTTTGCATTCTTCCGTTGTCCTAACGTTACTGTAATCACAAGAAAATGACACCATGTCGTTTCAACTGCTGATTTGTAAAATTAAATGGCTTGACTGACAAACAGTAAACATTTCAGGCGTAGTTTAGTCGACCAACTGCTTCGACTACGTCGACCCAAAAGATGTCACGCTTCACATTTTAAATTGCTCGATTTTCCTTACTAGTTAATCAAAACATCAAGTTATGCGATGCTTGCCTTATTTTATGGGTAAATGGAAAGTCTGATGCTAAATGTATGGTTATTTAATCGTCAGACGGCTATTTTGTGAACTGTGACCCAATTCGATTCCATACATCGTGATCGTGATGCGTGATGCGCGCGCATCCTCATTACATAGAAGAGTATTCTTAACCGGAATTCCTGAAGGACGCTCTATGATTCCCTACTGAGACAAAAGTTCGCCACCCAAAAGTGGACAATGCTGGTGAAAAAAAATCTATTTTTTATTTGTTTGTTTGTGTTTCATGAAAGTGTTGTGTATGAAGTGTCTTTATTTATGGATAAAAAGATAATAGTTGTTGTGGGTTTTCTGTAATTCTTTGTTAATGCCGATGCTGGACATCTGATGGTGGTTACAGGAGGACAAAAATGTAAAGCTATTTCTGATTTGAATTTAAAAAATTGCGCGATCGCGTAATGCTGAAAACCAGCAAAATTGAAACGTTCTCCGCCAACTGTGGAACAGAACGAGTCAATCCTGTTAACACGATGCATAACTGGTAGGTTTTTAGGCTAGATTCGCTTCGAAAAGTTGCAGATAATCTGATAATGTTAGACTGCAAGTGTAACTTTTCTGACTTGCATTCCACTCAACACATTTTTGACCTGGTGGACATGTACTCGATTAATTGACTCGATTAAATTGAACTGATGTATTTGATATAAATTTGTTTTAATCCTGAAAACTTATGAAATCATACTTCATTCATTCGCGCATTAGTCTTGGCAGCGTTCAGCGGACGAAGTAAACATCAAACTACTTGGACCATAACGTAAGTGCGAGTAGCAGACAAAACTATCACCGTCACGTGACACAAACCAGCCAATCAGAAGCGATGACGCCGGATGTAAAATTACTGCTATCTTACGGTGGTAATAATCGGACAAAGTCTGAATAATCTGAGAAAGAAACTCGAATTGGTTCATTATTTGTATGAATACGAGTTTTTTGGTCGACTTCGGTAAATTTCGCGCTGCCTCGCAGTGATGATTGTATACGAAGCTGTCGTCTGATAGGCGAAAGCGATCCGCAAAGCAAGCGAAGTTTCGACCATGAATGGACAAAATCGCGATAGGTCGTATCAGGGTCGATTAAAAACGCTAAAACGATTGTACTACACAATTGTAGGAAAATGGATGATAGTTCATGAAATTTGAGTGGTCTTGTACATTTTAGGATACTCAAGGTCTATTTCAGGTAAGTTTATTATCGATTCACTGCCACTAGGCCACACGAACAGAAATTGGTAGTCACTATTGAGTGAGGAGAAGAAGGATTCGTGGTGACCTAATATAGGCTAACAAATTGTACAATGATCTCGTAGACGTGGAGTGGAGCGACTTCTTTAAGTCACCAAGTTGTGCCAGTACGAGAAATGCAGACGGAAAAGTATTTGTTCAACTTAGACGTGCGGGGACACCTCTATATGCCCCCGTCTCTATATGCCCCCGTCCCTATATGCCCCCATCTCTATATGCCCCCGTCTCTATATGCCCCCGTCTCTATATGCCCCCGTCTCTATATGCCCCCTGTCTGAGTGTGTTCTTCATGGCCACATAGGGTTAGGGTTAGGGTTAGGGTTAAGGTTAGGGTTAGGGTTATATACAGTCATCTGCTTATAGAGACGGGGGCATATAGAGACGGGGGCATATAGAGACGGGGGCATATAGAGACGGGGCATATAGAGACGGGGGCATATAGACACGCACCCCTTACAGCAAAGATAAAGCGCGTTATAAATATCCAAATCCAAATCCAAATCCAGATGTGGGAATATAGAGCTGTGGGAATATAGAGCCGACCCCGTATTTCCCCCCCACCCCACCCCCACCCCCCCAAAAAAAAAGTATTGTCCCTTTTTTATACAATCATCTGCTTATAGAGACGGGGGCATATAGAGACGGGGGCATATAGAGACGGGGGCATATAGAGACGGGGGCATATAGACACGCACCCAGACGTGCAACATACGAAGGAGCCATTGTTTTTGCTGAAGTAGGAAAAGATAACTCTGACTCGATTTCGATCTAAAGGCTACTACTAGTACTACCCATAATTTCTGATGTTACGTCAATTGAAATGTCAGTGGGGGCGGTTTCGAGTTTTCGACCTAAATAAACCACTTTCTCTTCAAACCTCGATGCTGAAAATTTGACACATTCAATCGGACCTAACTTTCAGTAAGTGTGCAAAATGTCAAGGAAATCCGTCCAGCAGTTTTTGAGAAATCAGCCGTGAAGTCGGAACAGCGAGAGAGACAAATAGATAAAATTACGTCACGCTATTTGACGCCAAATGATCACGTCACACATTTGGTATTTTCGCCGTTCCATCAATTCACAAATTAGGGAGGCGCAACCCGAGCTTACGACCTTAAAAAACCACTTTCTCTTCAAACCTCGATTCTGAAAATTTGATACATTCAATCGGACCTAACTTCCAGTAAGTGTGCAAAATGTCAAGGAAATCCGTCCAGCAGTTTTTGAGAAATCAGCCGTGAAGTCGGGACAGACAGACAGACAGACACACACACACACAGACAGATAAAAACCGCTGGCGCTGAACCTCCAGGTTTTGGCATATTAAAAAAAGAAGAAGATCGGGTTCGAACCCGCAATCTCTCGAAAAAAGAGGGTTGAAACACACACACACACACACACACACACACACACACACACACACACACACACACACACACACAAACACAAAAAACCAGGTCGGGTTCGAACCCACAACCTCTCGAAAAAAGAGGGAAAAAAAAGTTTCAGCGCAGAATCGAACCAGGTCATGCATGACCAAGAACCCAACGCTTCTACCATCTGAGCCATTCCGCAATTGACGTTACTACGTCTTTGTAAAGCAATTATAACGTTCTTTTCCGCACACTCCCTCGGTTTGTATTTTGCACTGTAAATTGTAGAAAAATGGATGATAGTTCATGAAATTTGACTGTAAAACGGTATTTTTTAAGCAAAGGCGATTTTATTTCTGGGGAGGATCACGAAAACTTTATGTAATTGGTGAGCGCTCATACAGCGTGGGAGAAACGCTGCTTTATAAATAATATAATGCAGACAGACCTCGCTCGAGCCAACCAACACTGCAACAGCAGAGAAACCAGAGGCCACTCTCTCAAACTCCCCAAAGACCACTGGCACTGCAGACTAAACGTGAGAGTCAACTACTTTTCTCAGAGAGTCGTCAACACCTGCAACAGTCTTCCTGAAGACGCCGTATCTGCGAACACTGTCGACAACTTCAAGTTGAAATAGCGCAGAAAGTAGGAAAAGATAACTCTGACTCGATTTCGATTAGGCTAGCATTTCCGCTATTCGATCAACTGACATGAGGGAAGGCGGTTTCGAGTTTATGACCTAAATAAGCCACTTTTTCTTCAAACCTCGATGCTGAAAATTTGATACATTCAATCGGACCTAACTTTCAGTAAGTGTGCAAAATGTCAAGGAAATCCGTCGAGCAGTTTTTGATAAATCAGCCGTGAAGTCGGAACAGCGAGAGAGACAAATAGATAAAATTACGTCACGTTAATTTGACGCCAAATGATCACGTCACACATTTGGTATTTTCGCCGTTCAATCAACTCAAAATTAGGGAGGCGCTTGCGAGCTTACGACCTTAAAAAACCACTTTTTCTTCAAACCTCGATGCTGAAAATTTGATACATTCAATCGGACCTAACTTCCAGTAAGTGTGCAAAATGTCAAGGAAATCCGTCCAGTAGTTGTTGAGAAATAAGCCGTGAAATCGGGACAGACAGACACACACACACACAGACAGATTAAGTCTGTAGGACCTCCAGTAAACCTGGAGGGATAAAAACCGCTGGCGCTGAACCTCCAGGTTTTGGAGATAAAAAAAGAAGATCGGGTTCGAACCCGCAGCCTCCCAGAAAAGAGGAGGAAAAAAACGCACACACACACAAACACAAAAAACCAGGTCGGGTTCGAACCCACAACCCCTCGAAAAAAGAGAGAGAAAAAAAGTTTCAGTGCAGAATCGAACCTGGTCATGCATGACCAAAAGCCCAATGCTCTACCAACTGTGCCATTGTAAACTTGTAGGTATGTGAAGCATTTATAACGACCTTGTCATAAACCCTCGTGGTTCGTATTTTGCACTGTAAATTGTAGAAAAATGGATGATAGCATGAACTGTTTGGTATTTCATACGGATCTAACCCATCAACGTCAATATTCTTTTCGTAGTATCGCATTTTGGCGTCTGCTGGTAGAGGTTCAACATATAAATTATCGAAGCCTTTTGCTGAAGTAGGAAAGATAACTCTGTTTGACTCGATGTCATTACGCTGAAATGGTCGTTGTCCCCAACATTTCCGGGTCAGGGATTGATTAAATCATCATATTTTTGTGACACTGAGACCAGACCATCAAAACAATTAGCACTAGGCCTTGAATCAAATCGTCGTACGAGATCTTACGTTGACTGCAAATGTACAACAGTGCCGCGTGATTGTGTCGACATTCAGTTAGTTCGCTGGGCGATTCCAGGCTTTTAACCAGCGAAGGCAACGATCTAGATGTAAGATGGTACATATACTTTACCGGTTTCACAAATGGAATGAATTTGACGCCAACACAGCGTAGTATCGCTTTTTTGCGTCTGCTGGTAGACGTTCATCATACAAAGAAGCCAAATGTTGTTTTGTGAACGTAGGAAAAGAGTTTGACCACTTTCTCTTCAAGCCTTGATTCTGAAAATTTGATACATTCAATCGGACCTAACTTCCAGTTAGTGTGCAAAATCTCAAGGAAATCCGTCCAGTAGTTTTTGAGATATAAGCCGTGGAGTCGGGACAGACAGACAGACACACACACACACACACACACACACACACACACACACAAGAATGTGTAGAGTTAACACGTGCAAAATGCGTGATAGTGTCATAAGTGCCTGACGACGTCGTTCTTTCGGTTGCTGTGCCTTTGAATAATTCTGGGTTCGACTGATTTCTTTATGGATCTCGTCGGTGATGGCCAAGATTTCCTTTCGATGGAATCGAAACTTTCTGAACACCTCTTCATCATTAAATACTTCTAACGGGTGCCTTCGGTCTCGGAATACTCGGTTTTTCCTTAACAGATTGTCATGAATTCGTTTCTTAAGCACAATCGCTGCCATCTTGCCTCTCTCGATAACCACGGTTTATCTATTTATCTTGCCGACTTCGGGAGAATAGTTTAACACTCTGCTTTGACGCGAGTTTAGGGCTAAATCGCCGTCATGAATAGGAGAATTTAAACCGAAGTCAAGATAAATCGGGGATAGGAGATAAATCGAGTGTTAAAAAGATAAATCGCCGTCGTGAATACGGGCCAAGAACAATAAAAATACAGCAAGAGAACTACCAGAATCGGCGATAGGCCCTGGACGCCTAAGCAAGCCGAAGAATTCTATTCTATTCTATTCTATTCACCCTNNNGGTAAAATTATTCAGCCTCTCCACACCCCCATATCGATTTTTTTTACTGTGCAACTGGTTGTGTGCTGCAGTCACTTGCACAGTAAAAAAAGCGTTTGGGTCTCTGTAAAGCACACCTGCTTGGCAAAGCTTGCTTGCCCACGTGTGGTGCAATCCTCTCACTCAGAATTTAAAAAAGGCATGAGTCGCCCCATCAATTCTAAAAAGTGAACAGCTGCCTCATTAGGGGTGAGCTGGCAGCCCCAACTTGTATACTACTATCATGCATGACCAAGAGCCCAATACTCTACCAACTGTGCCATTGAAAACTTGTATGTATTTGAAGCATTTATAGCGACCTTGTCAGAAACCCCCGTGGTTCGTATTTTGCACTGTAAATTGTAGAAAAATGGATGATAGCATGAACTGTTTGGTATTTCATATGGATCTAACCCATCAACGTCAATATTCTTCTCATAGTATCGCATTTTGGCGTCTGCTAGTAGAGGTTCAACATATATCGAAGCGTTTTGCTGAAGTAGGAAAGATAACTCTGTTTGACTCGATGTCATTACACTGAAAATTAATGGTCGTTGTCCCCAACATTTCCGGGTCAGGGATTGATTAAATCATCATATTTTTGTGACACTGAGACCAGACCATCAAAACAATTAGCACTAGGCCTTGAATCAAATCGTCGTACGAGATCTTACATTGACTGCAAATGTACAACAGTGCCGAGTGATTGTGTCGACATTCAGTTAGTTCGCTGGGCGATTCCACCACGACAACGCCAACGGCACGATTCTAACGCATCATGAAGAAGGCTGAAATGGTCAGTGTCGGTGATTGTTGTGACTGTTGACCGGTACTGTACTCCATGCACTTTAACGGTCCGTGTGATTCGGGTGTAATCTTAAGCTTAACGATGTTTATTGGCAGTATTACACCCGAATCACGCAGAGCACAAACTGCGCAGCTGAGTGCGAGAATCTGGGTCACGTGTCGGTGTCTATTTTCATGGCTCGAGAGTGCCTGGCTAAAGTGCGTTAGAATCGTGCCCTTTTCACCCTCATTCCAGGCTTTTAACCAGCGAAGGCAACGATCTAGATGGTACATATACTTTACCGGTTTCACAAATGGAATGAATTTGACGCCAACACAGCGTAGTATCGCTTTTTTGCGTCTGCTGGTAGACGTTCATAATACAAAGAAGCCAAATGTTGTTATGTGAACGTAGGAAAAGAGTTTGACTCGATTAGGCTCTTACATCTATTGACTATCGAGGGAGGTGCTTCCGAGTGTACGAAATCCATTTTCCTCAAAAATCTCCTCGCAAATGACGTCACGTTATTCGACGTCAAATTATCACGTCACAGATTTTGCAAAATGGAGTCTGTTGAATCGTTTTCATTGCAACACCAAAATGTAAAAAAGTCACTTTCTTTTAAAACCTCGATTCTGAAAATTTGATAATATTGAATGGGACCTAACTTCCAGTCAGTGTGCAAAATCTCAAGGAAATCCGTCCAGTAGTTTTTGAGATATAAGCCGTGGAGACGGGACAGACAGACAGACACACACACAGACAGACAGACAGACTAATAAATTTTGTAGGACCTCCAGTAAACCTGGAGGGATAAAGTCTGTAGGACCTCCAGTAAACCTGGAGGGATAAAGTCTGTAGGACCTCCAGTAAACCTGGAGGGAAAATGTAATCTGTCTCTTCGTCTTCTCGAAGCATTCGGGCGTGTGCGAACATATGTGTGTGTGTGTGTGTGTGTGTGTGTGTGTGTGTGTGTGTGTGTGTGTGCGCGCGCGTGTGTTATGTTCGTGTGTGTGTGTTTTTTTTCTCTGTGTGTTTGTGTGAGTGTTTGTGTTACATGTTCGTGTGTGTTTGTGTGCGTGTGTGTGTGTGTGTTTGTGTATATGTGTGTGTGTGTGTGTGTGTGTGAGTGCGCGCAGAGAAACACACAAATAATTACACAGAGAAGCACAAAGAAATACATAATACACAGACAAACAAAGAGAAATATAACACACAGAAACCCAAAGGGAAACACACAGAAAAACACACAGAAAAACAAAGAAACACACACACAAACAAAGAATGAGAAACACACACAAACAAACAAAGAAACACAGAAACACACCGAAACACACACAGAAATACAGAAACACAGCCGGAAACACTCATAGAAACACAGAAACACACACAGAAACACACACGGAAACACACAGAAACACACATAAACACACAGAGAAACAGACACAGAAACAGAGAAACGCACAGAAACACACACGGAAACACAGAAACACACACAGAAACACAGAGAAACACAGTGAAACACACAGAAACACACAGAAACACACAGAGAAACACACAAGCACACAGAGAAACATACAGAGAAACACACAGAAACACACACAGAAACACACAGAGAAACACACAGAAACACACAAAAACACACAGAAACACACAGAGAAACACACAGAAACACACACAGAAACACACAGAGAAACACACAGAAACACACAGAAACATCCCAAACACGACAGACCGAGCTGCTGAAGCCAAACTGTTTCTCCAAGGCCGTGATCTGCGAGTTGATGTACACGTTCAAAGACGACGTCACCAGGTTGCTGAAACCGAAGACGCCAGAAAAACAGCCAATGGACGCAAGGCACTGCAAAGCTTGCGGTTGGAAGGGGCCGACCCCGCAGACTGGCCGGAAGTTGTCGTCATCAGCGTCATCTCCCAGCTTCTCGTTGTCGGCATCCGAGGAGGCGAGATCTCCGTTGGGAAAACCGTTCTTTCGCAGTGGCGTGCTGGCATCTTCCTCGTTGTTCTGGTTGGCGTCCATGTTGGCGTCCATGTTGGCGTCCATGTTGGCGTCCATGTTGGCGTCCATGTTGGTGGAACTGGGCTGGAAGAGTGAAACAATGAGTGAGTGAATACATTATTGAAGTAATGAACGTGTGAATGAGTGAATGAATAAACCAGTAAGTGAATGAATGAATGAATATATTAATTAATAGATAAATGAATGAAGGGATGAATGAATATATTGATGAACGAATGGATGATGCAAGAGACAAAAAGCAATAGTGAGTGTCCTCGTAAAAAAGGAGGCCAAAGTC
>JAWQFJ010002578.1:0-37500 GCA_034096865.1 Theodoxus fluviatilis
GAATCAGAGATACTAAACGTTTGATGGGCAGCTTCGCTCGAGTAAGACTCATCCGTCTCCACAACTAGACGCGGCCTATAGGCTCACTGGATTCAGACATCAGGCGCTCTGCTTGTTAGACGCTCCCGACGGCGTTCTGCGAACGTACGCCTCGCGACGCGATGCATCAACACCATCGATTACGCTCCCAAAGATGGCTGAAGCGGTGGAAGCGGCCGGGTCAAAGGTGCGTCTTTTTTGTGCCAGCGAAGAGCGGACTTTGAAAGGTGCTTGTGTATCGCTTAGCAAGGGCACTGTCAGCAAGAATTGTGAATTGAAAGTCGTGCGCTAAGTGCTCCGGTGGCCGACGCTCATCGGGGTGGGCTGAAAGGTTGTTCCTCCTCTCCACGACGCAGTCTTGCGCTTGCGAAAGATCGCGCCGTTTTCACAATGTAGGACCATTCCGACCGCGCTCATTGAATGGACGTGACTCAAAGAAATAAAACTTCCTTCGCAAAAACGTTCGGCTGGCACGTGTTTGGAGCAAAAAGCGCAAAACAGGAAGTTACTACGTGGGGGGAGGGGCGTCTGCCGGCCGCATCGGCGAAAGAGTGGACCGACTAATTTCTTACTGATTCTGGGTCTTGTTCATTTACCTCTGGATAATACCCATTCGGCTTGAGAGTGGCTTATATTTGGTTGTACTTGACATGTTTTTAATATCAAGTGGAGTAATTTCGATGTATGAGTGTAGATTCGATTCGCGAAACAGTGGATATGAGTGGGCAGCGCATGCAGTACGTTTGGCCGTATCAGGTGACACAAGAAGGGGTAAAAACAGTGTGTTTGCTCGTTCAATTCACGGCGTATTCACAGATGAAAGGTAATAGTGCAGATGGGGTAAAGGAGAGAGAGAAGGAGAGGTACGAGAGAGAGAGAGTAGAGAGACATAAAGTAGATAGACAAATATATAGAGAGAGACTGATGAGAGAGAGAAAGTAGATGTCTTAGTATGGTTATAGAAGAGAGACAACACACAAAGAAAGAGAATGAACGAGGGTAATAGGGAGAGGAGAGTAAACGAGTTTGCTATGAGGAGTATTAAAAATTGCTCTTAAACAAGTTTTATGAGGCTTGCTGTTGAAGGACAACAGATCCATCATTTAGTAATTACTTAGTCTTCTTTTAGGAAGATTGTTTGAAATGTCAGGCCTAACACAATTGCGTCTTGTCTGAGGAAAATAATGGTAGCACTCAGCAACCTGCTTCACTGTTCATAATTTTGTTTATAGGAATTCATGAGTGGAAAACGCAATGTGGGGACTAGAAAGTTTATTGCACTGGTGCATAAAATGTGCTTCGGACAGAACAGCGTGAAAGACGAGTGACGTGCACGAGGCGAGCAATCAGGGCGACATCAGTAAGTGTTTTTTGACCTCCACGTCCCCCTCCCCTCCTCTCCTCTCTTCTCCTGCCCTCTCCTTCAACTCTCCTCTCCTCTCCTCTCCCTCTCCTCTCTCCTCTCCTCTCCTCTCCTCTCCTCTCCTCTCCTCTCCTCTCCTCTCCTCTCTTTTCACCTCTTCTTTCCTCTCCTCTCCTCTTCTTTCCTCTCCTCTCCTTCTCTCCTCCCCCCCTCCCCCCCCCCCCCCCCCCCCCCCCCTCTCTGTGTTTGTGTGTGCATGAGAGAGAGAGAAACAGACAGATGCACATGCAGGCATGCACATAAAAGTGCATGCTCACACACACACACACACACACACACACACACACACACACACACACACACACACACACACACAGAGATTTTCTTTCCTTGGCATATTTGTCACTTTCTCTCTGTCTCTGCCTATTTGTCTGTCAGTCAATTTTTGTAGTTTCTTTTTTCTTTCATTTCCATATCTTTTGTTCATTAGATTGTCTCTGTGTGCCTGTCTCTGTCACTCTGTCTTTGTGTCTGCCCATCACTGTGCCTGCCTGTATGTGTATACCTGATTGTGTACCTCTGTGTCTGTGTACCCTTGGTGCATGCATGTCTATGTGTCTTACTGTCTTCTCTATCTGTGTCTGTCTCTCAACCTCTCCTTGTCTTCCTGTGTCTTGCATGTGCAGCTTTGAGTCAAACACTTGTGATCTGTACTTTTCTTGCAGGCGCCCAAGGCTTCCCACAGCTCCATCAGGCACTATAGACAGGAAAGGTGAGGTGACGGTTGTTTTGCAGCGGGCAGGGCCTTTCCCATGCAGTAATGAGCCCTCCCACAGCTTAGTTGCCACAGTTACTCCACAACCATCAACAGCTTACCTCTGGTCTGCTGTTGTGATGTTCACTTTTGTTCTGGGCAAACAATTTTGTTTTTTAAGGAAAAAGGTTTGTTTTTAATGTTTTCCAAGTATTAAAAAATTGTGGCCCAAGTTTGCTTGTAGTAAACACCCTGGGAGTTCTGCTGTTGTTGTTGTCATTTTGTTGTAAATTCTACTGACAAAAATGTTGGGATTGCTGTCATTGTGAAGCTGGTTCTGTTTGGTCAAGTGTAGGGTTTCATGAAGTTTTTGCATGGTGAATGCTTTTAGTGCTGAAAAGTGATGAGTAAGTGTTACCAAGTTAAAGAATAGCCTCTTTTGAGCAAAAATCTTAGTCCAGCATGATTTTGTCACAGTACATTTGTCCAGTACATGTTTAAATCGATATCACATATCAGTTTATCCTCAAATGACTCTTGTCAGGTCTTATGCACATGGACAAACACACATACATGCATTCACTCACACTCACACCAACACAGACACACATGTTTATGCACACACTATACATGACTGCATGTGTTCTCTCTGTCTCTGTCTCTCTCTCTCTCTGTCTCTGTCTCTGTCTCTGTCTCTGTCTCTGTCTCTCTCTCTCTCTCTCTCTCTCTCTCTCTCTCTCTCTCTCTCTCTCTCTCTCTCTCTCTCTCTCTCTCTCTCTCTCTCTCTTATGCACACACACACACACACACATGCACACACACACATGCACACACACACACACATGCACACACATATGCACGCACACATGCACACACACATGCACACACACACACATGCATACACACACATGCTCACACACACCTTTTTCACTCTCCTGCACCCACTTGCCCATCATTGGAACTAACACCTTCTCCCTTGGTGGAGAACTCTGGCACACCCCTGTGCAGGTCTTGCTTGACACTCTCTGCTGTCTTGATGGCAGAGTCACCCACCTTCACCTCCCAGCACCGCAGCTCCTCCCAGGGTAGCCTAGGGAGCGGGGTGCCCGAGGGCCAGACCCGCCCCTCCGGCCCTGGAGGTAGGCCTGGCAACGCCCCCTCCTACCCCCACCCCCTCCAGACCTCGGGGCGCACCCCAAGTGGGGGTGACATGGCGGGGTCCCCACGGTGTGAAAGTGGATTTGGTGCAGGTAATCTATGTCCTGGTGCAGTGCACTGTCCTCACTACAGTGATGGATCAGTGCCAGCACTTCTGACAGAGCTAGTTAGTCCTAATGATGGGAAACATGGTTGGAGGTGGGATAAGGATGCATGTGCAGATGTGGGGTGTGTACTGACAGAGAGAGATGTTGGGAGTGCAATGGGTGTGGAATGCTGTTACAACCTCACTGTGCTCCACAGCTCACCATCTCTGTCTCTTGCTGTCTCCATCTCTTGCTGTTTCTGTCTTTTGTTATGTCTGTTTCTTGTTGTGTCTGTCTCTTCTTGTGTCTGTTTCTTGTTGTGTCTGTCTCTTGTTGTGTCTGTCTCTGTTATGCCTGTTTCTTGTATCTAGAGAAAGGAGGCCAGTGTTGGACTTGTTTGCCGTTGATGAAAAGAAAAGAAAAAAGACTTTTATCCAACTGTAAGTTTTTTAATGTATGAGCGTTCGAAGCTATGTAAGCTCCTTCATCAGGTTGTGTCTGTTTCTTGTTGTGTCTGTTTCTTGTTGTGTCTGTTTCTTGTTGTGTCTGTTTCTTGTTGTTTCTGTTTCTTGTTGTGTCTGTTTCTTGTTGTTTCTGTTTCTTGTTGTGTCTGTTTCTTGTTGTGTCTGTTTCTTGTTGTGTCTGTCTCTTGTTGTGTCTGTTTCTTGTTGCATCTATCTTTTGCTTTGTGATTCTGGTGTGTGTGTGTGTGTGTGTGTTAGTGTCTATGTATCTGTGAATATGTGTGTGTGGAATAGTGGTAGTAGATTGTACTTTGTAGTATAGTTTAGACTTAGAGTATTGGCTAGGGTAGGTTTAACAGCATTTGAAAATATCTGATCAGAGAGGGCAAAGATAATGTTCGGAGTCAGGCTGAGAAATAGCTGTTATGTAGTACAGAGAGGTGAAAAACATTTTCCCTTATCTGTCTGTACATTGCAAAGAAGACTTGTTGAATATGCAGGATGGAGCTGTTGTTGATTGACTTTAGCATCAGAGAGATTCCCCAGGGATGACTTCACTAAGTATTAGTGTGAGTATGATGTCTGTAAACTATGACAGGATTGTAAAGTGAAGTGGATGCTAACAGAGGAACATTGCAATGGAGAACTGGAACTGCAGGAGGAGAGGAACTTCTCATTTGAAGTCTGAGTAAAAAAACACGGTAGCGTCATGTCAGTCATGGAGTGGGTCAGGTTTCCAACACCTGATCCACCCACAGCATCAGATGGTACATGCGCCAAAGCAGTCTTCATCAAATGTGCTCAAATGTTGGTGTGGTCCTTATTTAACTCGGGCTCTTTGTCATATATGAGAGTAGACAAAACAGATTTCATGTTGTGCTCTGATCATATCCACAAGGTGTTTTCCTGTTATCTTGGCTGGTAGACAGAATAAAGGGATTAAAAAAACGCTGTTTTTTTTCTATGTGTGAACTCATTAATTATTTGTGAGGATGATTAGTAAAAAGTCCAAAGCTTTAGATGTGCTTGCTGTAAGTTTTACCATGATGAGGCAGATTCCCCTTTGGATAGCAAAAGGAATGTGATCCTGAAAACAATAAGTCATTGATGCACTTGTAAAATCAGCTTGTTGTTTAAAAAAAAATCAGCTTGTTGTATTTTCATGTCATTGACTGAACTTCCTCTCAAAGTTCTTTGCAATAATTAGTAATAAAAACCATTGAGATGATTACTTCTAATGTCACAATTTTTTTCTGCAACCTAACTCCAAGTCTGCGTTGTTCTTGTTGTTCACTTGTTCCCTACCAACTCCAGCATTGCCTCTCTTCCCTGGCAGACCACCACGAAGGAGGGGCGGCATCAGCGCCGATGCCAGCAGATGGGAACATAGATGCCTTGCTACGGGAGTACCCCTGGTTCCATGGCACGCTGGGCAGAACAGAGGCAGCCCGCCATGTGCTGCAGCAGGGTGACATGGGTCATGGTGTCTTCCTGGTCCGCAAGTCCGAGACTCGCACCGGGGAGTACGTCCTGACCTTCAACTTTCAGGGCAGGGCCAAGGTGAGGCTTGCAAGGAGGAAGCTGAGTTTTACACAAACAGATTGTAACCACTGTCACCAGATTTGATGTTTCATTTGAAACATGCACACACACACACACATACACACACATGCATGAGGAGACATGCACAAGTGCACACAAACCTTACATTGTCTGTCTGCCTGTTTATGTCTCTCAGTCTCAGTCTCAGTCTCTGTGTCTTGTCTTGTCTTGTCCTGCCTGTCTGTCTGTCTGTCTGTCTGTCTGTCTGTCTGTCTGTCTGTCTGTCTGTCTGTCTGTCTGCCTGC
This sequence comes from Theodoxus fluviatilis, assembly GCA_034096865.1. Classification (NCBI taxonomy): domain Eukaryota; kingdom Metazoa; phylum Mollusca; class Gastropoda; order Cycloneritida; family Neritidae; genus Theodoxus; species Theodoxus fluviatilis. The sequence goes on from JAWQFJ010002578.1 coordinate 5,712, forward strand.
CTGCCTGCCTGCCTGCCTGCCTGCCTGCCTGCCTGCCTGCCCGCCTGCCTGCCTGCCCGCCCATCCATCCGTCTGTCTGTCTGTCTATCTCTGTGCCTGTCTTTCTGTCTGTATTTCTGTCTGTCTGTCTGTCTGTCTCTCTCTCTCTCTCTCTCTCTCTCTCTCTCTCTCTCTCTCTCTCTCTCTCTCTCTCTCTCTCTCTCTCGATTTTGCTCTCTCTTTGTCTCTCTCGCCTTTGCTCTCTGTCTCTCTCGCCTTTGCTCTCTGTCTCTCTCGCCTTTGCTCTCTGTCTCTCTCGCCTTTGCTCTCTCTCTCTCTCTCTCTCTCTCTCTCTCTCTCTCTCTCTCTCTCTCTCTCTCTCTCTCTCTCTCTCTCTCTCTCTCTCTCTCTATCTTTCTCAGAGAGAAGAATATTATAATTACCTGGCTAAGGAAGGCCTCCTTTCTGTACTTTCACAGCACTTGCGGATGACGATCAACAGTGATGGCCAGTGCCGAGTGCAGCATCTTTGGTTCCAGACCATCTTTGACATGCTGGAGCATTTCCGCACTCATCCCATTCCTCTGGAGTATGGTGGTGCCTCTGATGTCAGTCTCACAGACTATATTGTGTCCATGGAGCGTCCCCGCACTCCCACCACCCTCCCCCGTGGCTCACCACGCGCAAACAGCCAGCTGAATGCTGGCATGCGGAACTCTTTGTCAGCCCACCATGGGCAGTTTGAGATGCAGCGAGATATTATTGTGGTCAGTGGCTCTGTGAGGTCTCGGACTTCCTCCATTGAGAATGTGATGCGAGAACAGACTCTGGCTTCACACCATCAGCAGCAGCAGCAGCAGCAGCAGCAGCAGGCAGCCTTTGGCAGAGCGGTGGAGAATCACTACTCCTTTGTGTGACAGCTTGCAGGACTGGGATGTGGTGGCAGAGATTGTCTAGCTTGTGTGCAAGACTTACATGTGTGCCCCGCCCATTGCCGATAGGTGTGCCGCTTCATTTCAAGGGACAGAACTCTTTCCCTGCCCGCAGTGAAGAGTTGTCCTCCCAAGTTGTTTTGCTTGGATTCTCAAGCTGGATGGGTTTGCACATTGTGGAGCAATGTTCCTCGTCCAGGTGACTGGTTTGGCCCTATGCAGTGCATTTCATGGGTCATGATTGGATCAGTCATGATGACTTGTCAAATCCCAAATCTCTGTGTCAGGTAAAAATGATACTTATCAATTCAATAAACTGCTTCTTCGGACGTGATGAAGATCAGAATGCACATTTGTATGATGTTCATAGCTGAGAGTGGACTATATGCCTGGCACTTTATGAACTGTTATTTCCAAAAATGCAAGTTGTTGTATCAGATTGGACATGCATTTGTGTTTCCACCGAGTTTCCTGTTGTGGATGGTAGTCTGCTTGTGGTTTTTCTAGATGAATTTGGGAATTTTGAAGCAGAGCAAGGTTGAAACTTACAGAGGTATGAGGCTGACAGTCATTTCTCTGGGTGATTGTCACCCTGCCAAGTTAGATATGTTCTCAATTGTGCATGATTGTTAATGACAGATTTTACATAGTTTCGCTGCTTTGTGAATTGTCCCTCTCTTCAGCCTGATAGTGGACTGTGCAGAATTTGTATAGTAGGTATAGTTTTGATAGGTTTGATGGAGACATTACATCATAGCTTTACTAGAGATGCCACATATACTAGTGTCATTTCGTCTTTTTTTGGAAACTGAAAGATGGAAAATGTTGCTCAAGTACAATCTGATTTATATCACAGGAGATGACCTGAGGCCTGAGGCCAAGCAAACCTAGTCCATGTTCCAGTGATTGAAATCTGTGCTAAAGAGACCATGCAGTGGCTGCAGTAACTCATAATGCTCTGTGACCAAAAGCATGATGGGTGTTATGGATTTATCATTTACATTTAGAACTTGCTTGCTTCTCATTCCAGAATATCTTATGTATTCTCCGCTGAACAGACTGAAGTATAAAGAAGGTGAAATTTCAACCATGCTTTGCCCTTGTAATAAATTTTGTTGTTACAGTAGCAACAGGGACCCTCGTTGCCTGGAAAAAACTTTTACTTAGATGTACTTTGCTACTTAACTCCATGCTTACGTGATGATCAGGAGAGTTTACTCTACTCATTTTTGCTGTCAGTCTTGGTATGGAGTGGGCGTTAGATTTGTTTTACCTATGGAGAGTGCAAGTGTCTTGAGAGAGAGAGAGAGAGAGAGAGAGAGAGAGAGAGAGAGAGAGAGAGAGAGAGAGAGAGAGAGAGAGAGAGAGACTATGCACATGGTTTAGAAATCTTCTGCTTGCATTTGAGAGCATGCAGATTTGACATTCAGATCAGTGCTGTGGGACTGAGGCATTTGTGCTCGCCAATTCATGTGGAAAGTATATGGTTGTGAACCAGGGAAAGTGTAGTGGCTGTCTTTCTGTGAAGTGCAAGAGGACATGTCAGTAGTGTGGGAGAGTCAGTGTCAGTCTAGACTCAGTGAGACAACCCACTTCATTTTGCTTGTGTAAAGCAGTAAAGAATCTGTTGAATGGAAACTTTTAGTGATGGCTTTCAAGTCCTTTCTTATGTCTTTTGTGTGAGTGTCCCTTACAGTTAGCCTTCCTGATTTACTTCTGCTGCCTGAGTGCTTAGATCGCCCATGGGGGTGTTGTTTGCAAGTGTCATTGTCTTGTTGGCTGTTTGTGTACAGGTTTGTACCTTTCATGGGTAAAAGTGTACTACATAGAGCAGGATGCACATGAAAAGTATGGGAGGAGGTATATCTTCCCTTCCATGGAAATATCTATACAGATGCTGGATAGTTGCAGATTTCAAATCGATGCTTGAAAAAAAGAAATGTTGGGAGTTTGTTGTGTAACAATCATGTTTTGAAAACAAATTTTCTGTGAAAATTTAGAGACATGATGCATGAAATGAGTTAACAAATGGGAAAACGAGAAGTTGAAAATGAATTAACTAGTGCTGAAAAATTGGATTTTTTATGCATTGCATGGAAAGCACCAGCATGCTTTTAAATGATCATGTACAATTCAAACTGGCCCAGTGACATTTACAGAATGTAATGAGTCTTTGAAAAGAAGGGTGAAATTCATACTGAGGATATCCATTTGTGATGCATTTACTTTCGTTACGGAAGGCTTGGAAGGGTTTAATATTTCTGGCCATACAGGTTTTGCTTTGAAGGGTCTAATGTAATGGAGGAATACATAACATGCAATGTAAGACCTACACTAATTACAAAAGTCTTGCAGATCCTTCGTTTGATTTGGGCATGAGAGAGAATTCAGATTAGAGAGAGTTTTGCTCCTGTTGTATGTGAAATGTGTTTATATATATATCTGTTCCTTTCAGATGTGCCATTGAACTATAAGTTCATCTGGCTGCAATAGGGGAAGAATTATATTTCCATGGATGAAAGGAGATCTATACATGAGGGCTATGGTGGTGATGTCGTATCTGAGGCAGCCTGATCACTGGTGCAGTATATTGTACTTCACAATGGACATTGTTTCAGTACTTGAGGCACTTGTGGAATGTTCCATAGAATTTTCCCAGGTTTGAGAGAAGCTTGAAATTTTCTCTGAAATGCCTCATTCAGTGGACTTATTATGCCCGTATTGATGGGTAACATAATGGTAGAATGTATGTGCAGTGTCATTTATTCTCTGAGGTCTTACACATCAGCTATACATGAATGTTTTTGAGCCGTCGATATGTAAAAGTTGCTTGCTTGTGTGTGTGTGTGTGTGTGTGTGTGTGTGTGTGTGTGTGTGTGTGTTTTTGTGGGGTGTGTGGTGTGCATGTGTGTGCATGTGTGTGTGTGTGTGTGCGTGTGTGTGCATGTAACCTAGTTGTTTTTATTGACTCACATGCGAAGCAAAAGTGAGTCTATGTACTGAGCCGTGTCGTCCGTCCGTCCGGGCGTCCGGGCGTCCGTCCGTCCGTCCGTCCGTAAAAAACTTAAACGTTGGATTTTTCTCGGAGACTATTAAGTCTATCAACACCAAATGTGGCATGATGGTGTATGATGACAAGGCCTCAAAAAACATACATAGTGACTTGACCTTGCTTCAAGGTCAAGGTCACAGGAGCCATAAATGTGGTCTCAAAAACAGTCATTTTTCACATTTTCCCAATTTTCTCCCACGTTATTGAGAATGGCGACCTTAGCTACAAGTGGTATATAGGTCAAAGCAAGCCCTATCTTTTGATACCAGTTTGGTTGACCTTGCTTCAAGGTCAAGGTCACATGAGCTCTTCAAAGTTGGATTGTATACCTATTTTGAAGTGACCTTGACCCTGAACTATGGAAGATAACTGTTTCAAACTTAATAATTATGTGGGGCACATGTTATACTTTCATCATGAGACACATTTGGTCACATATCATCAAGGTCAAGGTCACTTTGACCCTTATGAAATGTGACCAAAATGGGGTAGTGAACCACTAAAAGTGACTATATCTCATGGTAGAAAGTGCCAATAAGCACCATTGTGCTTCCTATGTCTTGAATTAAGAGCTTTGTGTTGCATGACCTTGGATGACCTTGACCTTGGGTCAAGGTCACATGTATTTTGGTAGGAAAAATGTGTAAAGCATTTCTTTGTGTATGATGTCATTGGTAGGTTTAGTTGTTTGACCTTGAACTTGAAGGTCACCTGAAGGTCAAGGTCATATAAAGGTCAAGGTCAAGCATGTGAGTCGTATGGGCTTTGCCCTTCTTGTCCTCAATGGGTTGTGTGGAGGTGGCAGAAGGCTCTTTGTGATCATTAGTTTTGCTGAGACTTGTAACTCTCCAACTTTGTGCTTTTCCAGACAAGAGATCATTTCATTCAGTCAAACTTGCCTTCTTACTTCATTCAAATGATGTTTATATGTAAGCTGGTGCCAGAACCCCTAAAGTCACACTCGCCCAACCACCTATTCTTTGCGGATAGACATACATTGTTTCCTCTTATGGGTCTCCTTACACTTGCTTTATTTCATACACATGGATGTGTATCTTGGCTCAAATACATGAATATACATGTCATTGCTTACACTCTGATGCTTGCATCTGCACACACATTTGTGAATGCACACACATGTACAATTACACACATCACACACACTTCCATGCTGGGCTTCCCTATGACTGGCATTTATTTGCATGCATATCCTCTCATATGTCAAGCTTTACATGCATCTGTTATGTTCATCTCATGGAATGAAACAAATGTTTCCCTTAAAGATTATCATTAGCCTGTTTGAGATAAAATTTTACCATTTACACAATGTGTTTGAATGATTTGATTTTTAAGTGCATGTATTTTTTTACTCTTTTTATTCCTGAGAAGTAGTACATATGTTTTGAAGTAGCATTTTATCTTAAGGGTACTGATTTTCTAAGAGTGTTATTGACTTGTTGGTGTAGTCTGTGTTAGCATGAGTGTGATAGAAAGTGTTGCATAACTCTTTGAATTGATAGGGACTTTGTCTCCCATTTATTTGTTGTGATCATGGTTGAAAAAATTACCTCTTGAAAATTGTGGCTGGTGTCTGTTGTAAACAGAGCATGAAACAATGTTTTGTGTCGAATTACAGAATGGTGTTGCCTATTGACTGGTGTTGCCTTGTGGTGTTTGTATGACTTCATGTTGCCATGCTATATTGTCAAGTTTATGACATTTTGCATTGTGCTCCTGGAGGTCTAGAGAGCATGGGTTTGCACCATGATGAAGCGGTGTAATGCAGGGCTGAGAATGGACGGTCTAAGTATGTGGGGTTGAACGTGGTAGGAATTCCTGCTTTTGGAATGTGTACAAACTGAAACTAAAATGATTTTTTAATCCTCTGTCTTCTTCCAAAACTTCAGGACTTGACCATCTTTCCCAGCTGGAGGTTGGTTAGGGTCTTGACTGAATCTTGCCTGCCCTGCCATCAAAGATTATAGGTAACCTATAATCTTTGCTGCCATCGCCGCTCTAGAGATCAGGATGACTGTTTTTGATGCTTAGGTGTCTGCATGTCTGGACTTGTGAGCCCCCACTAGAACTAAAGGCAATACAAGCATATAAGTAGATGGTCTTTGCTGAAATATTTGCTGTTGCTGTTGCTGTGCTTCCTGGATTAGCTGGCAGGGGAGATAATTTGGGTGTGTATCATTTTCAGCTGGTTAGAAATTTCTGTACTCCTACTGTCCTTCATCACACAGTGGGAGTGACAAATCTGACCAAAAGCTTGGAGCTGGTCTCCTCCCGTCTTGGACATAGGTCTCCTCCCGTCTTGGACATAGGTCTCCTCCCGTCTTGGACATAGGTTTCCTCCCGTCTTGGACATAGGTTTCCTCCCGTCTTGGACATAGGTTTCCTCCCGTCTTGGACATAGGTCTCCTCCCGGCTTGGACATAGGTTTCCTCCCGTCTTGGACATAGGTTTCCTCCCGTCTTGGACATAGGTTTCCTCCCGTCTTGGACATAGGTCTCCTCCCGTCTTGGACATAGGTCTCCTCCCGTCTTGGACATAGGTTTCCTCCCGTCTTGGACATAGGTTTCCTCCCGTCTTGGACATAGGTTTCCTCCCGGCTTGGACATAGGTTTCCTCCCGTCTTGGACATAGGTCTCCTCCCGGCTTGGACATAGGTTTCCTCCCGTCTTGGACATAGGTTTCCTCCCGTCTTGGACATAGGTCTCCTCCCGGCTTGGACATAGGTTTCCTCCCGTCTTGGACATAGGTTTCCTCCCGTCTTGGACATAGGTCTCCTCCCGGCTTGGACATAGGTTTCCTCCCGTCTTGGACATAGGTCTCCTCCCGTCTTGGACATAGGTTTCCTCCCGTCTTGGACATAGGTTTCCTCCCGTCTTGGACATAGGTTTCCTCCCGTCTTGGACATAGGTCTCCTCCCGGCTTGGACATAGGTCTCCTCCCGTCTTGGACATAGGTTTCCTCCCGGCTTGGACATAGGTTTCCTCATCATTCTTCTTAGGAACAAAATAGTTTTATCTTGGGGTCTGTAAAGACTTCAGCATCATTTGGTATCTGTGTTGAAGTGAATTTTGTTTCCCCGATCATCAAGGTCTTCATGAGATAGATGGGAGTGAGAGAGCATTTTTATTTGATTGGTATAAGATGTAGGAAACAGTCCATGACAGACTTTGAAAACCCATCTTTCATACACTTTATTCATGTTTGAAATCAAAATCTTTGCTCAGGTGTAAAACTGCTTCATTTTTGTAGATCAGCTTGAACTTTCTGTCACAGATGGTCACGTGTTGTATTTATTATTGATGACTAAAGTAATGACGATACAGTTTGTACATATATACGTATATTGTGTATATATATATATATATATTTCCCTGAATGTGACAGTCAAACGATTATGAAAGTGAGTTGTAAAAATTACCTGCCGCTGGTCTGCTCATGAGCTTGACAATAAATTGGTTTTAAAAAAGGCTCTGAGTTGTTTGTGGTTTTGTGGTTTTCAGTAATTTGCTATCTTTTCTCAACATAAAGTCATGAATGTCTACTTACGCATGGTGAGAGTTAAGTTGAGGGAGAGAGAGAAGGGGGGAGTCTGATATCTATGAGTCTGGCGCCAATACTGAATGGAGATGTACTCTTTTGTTTCCCACCTTGCAGTTTCTGTTTCAGTTTTCCCAATATCCCAAGAAATGCCCATTTTCAAACTGCTGGAAGTACTATAACTGGTTTTAAAGATAACCTCTTCAGTAAAATTTTTATTTTTTGGTCACTTTTCTTTGAAAGGGGCATACTGACGGAATAGTTATAAATGGCAATTGAATGAATGTTTATACTGCATTTGTTATATGCACACTGCAATCCAGAAATGATAATTCAGGAAACAACACACCGTGGCTACGTTGAATACATAAAAATGGACTTAATGACATACTGAAACATACAGTGTACTTCATGTCTTCTTCATGTGGGCATTTTTCTAATTGATACAGTAAGTAATTGTATCCCTTTAACTTCATAATTATGTATGACGAAAACATTCCTATCCCCATGCACCATAACTGGGGTGGTTAAGACTACATTTTTAGAAAGATTTTTTTTTTCAATGGATAAAAAAGACAAGGGAGCCATTTACGATCATGGTAATGGAAGAGGAAGGAGATACCTGAACATGTGCACGGTATTAACTTACAATTGAAAAACGTGTTCCAGTGTCTCTCGTTCATTTCTACACATGCTGCACCTGTCGTTGTTTACCAGGATTCTCTGGGACAATATTGAATTGTGTATGTCTCAAAAGCTAGACCATTCTGTCAAATTCACCACTTCCGAAAAACTATTTGGAGCTTTGCAGGGAAGTAAAGCAGTAAATCACATATTAACCCTAACTAGAAAACATATTTATTATTGTAAGCAGAAAGATGAAAAACCAAATATTCACGATTTGACCAGATACATAGTACAGGTAATTCAAATTGATAAATATAGTGCAAAAATCAGCCAGACCCTTGAACAGTTTAAGACAAAATGGAACAATTTTATATAATGAATTAATATACTGTACATTACATTGACTTTTATTAGAAATGCAACTCGACACAATTCGGCGCTGTGAAATCCCCATCACTCCATCTCGTCCAGAATTCCTAACATTCCTTCTTCCCCATCTGATGCCCTTACATTTACAAATTTTGCATACCTTTCACACACATGCCTTCCCTGTCTATCTTTCTCACTCTCTCTCTCTCTCAACAACTGATATCTCCTTCTCTTTCGTTCTTTTTTCGGCTAGAAGGAGATAAACCCCACCCCTTCCCATTTACCCCCGACTTTACTACATTCAGTAGACTTCCTCGTTTGCTGTTTTTTTTTTTCTCCCCATTTGTTTGTTTGAATTGATGATGATGATTGATGATGATGATGATGATGAAGATGATGATTGAGGATAATGATGATTGATGTTGATTAATGAAAACTGCAATATGTACCGTATCTTTCTTTTCTCTTCTCTGTTTCTTTTTTTGTAAATAAACTTTATTAAAAAAACAAACAAAAAACTTGCAATTGAAAAACATCTTACTGTCGGTGTCTTCTCTTTGGCCACCGCGTCTCCCTATGCGATTTGTCAGAGGCGAATAACTAGAGACACCGTGATATATGACTCGCGTTTGCTCTCAACTGTCCTAGTGATTTTCGTCCTTAATGGCCTTATATAGCCTACAAAGGCTGATAGGCCGTAAAACATCATCCATCCAATCAATCCAATCTTCTCTTTGGAAATTCGAGACAACATAATCTTGTACCATATTACAACAGCTTATATAATTGCTCATGGAATGAAGCACATGATTTATCTGATTATACTATTCAAAATTAAAGAGGGACAACAAGCGATGAAATGGGACATTAGAGGAGAGATAAAAAGGATTAGTTGGGGTGAGAATGAGCTCCGTCGAGATCGAGACACACTCGGGAAGACAGAGTGATCTTTTCCTACTTCTAGGAAAACAACGGCGCGTCGCTTACAAAATCAGTGAAAGACACGACTGTCTTTGGAGCAGAAAGTTTTTTTTTCTACAATGGTGACCTCCTGCTGTGTGAAGAACTGCCACAATCAGCATGACAGAGAGAATGATCGACGTTTTTTTTTTGTTGTACCGCGTGTTGCAACGCGAAAAGGCAAGGAAATGCTGGATCTCACAACTCAAAGGCGCCGCGAGTGGATCGCTCAACTGAACCTGAAGTCACTCACTTTTGACACTAAGGCAGATCGAAATGTTTGTTTGGATCAATTTGTAAATGGTGAGAATTTGTTATGTTTTGCGTTTTGTAACTTAACAAATACTAGAAAAGACGGAAAGAGAGGTTGCAGGACAGATTACAGGGGAGAAAGAAAGGCCAAGATGTCGCAGAGACTAACAACAGTGTTTTGTTCTGTTACCTGATTTGACTTTTTGATACTACAAAACAGCAATATCAATTTCATCGATATTCAATGTTTGTTCAATCTGATTGGACCGGTACAAATCTGGGTCGACGTTTTGTGAATAGGCCTCGTTCGCAGCGACAACTTACAAGTGACCGTGAAATAGGACGGTAAAATCTCATAGGGGTATTATAAGCACTACAGAGCATTAGTCCCCACTTCAATGAAAAAATACACACCACACGAGTTCACCTTTAGTTACTTTGTTTCCAGATTGAGTTTCAGCCAATCAGTTCTAGTTTCCTTTCAGAAAGACGTACGTTTGGTTTTGACGTCGGAAAGTAAGCCTAGACCAGTCACAGCGGTAGTTTAAAAAAAATTAAAAAATTACCACTTTTGTGCTTTCATGTTGAAAGTAAAACTAAAACTAAAACTAATTTTGCCTCGATCGAATTTAGATGTGCACTTCGTGATCAGCAATTGAACATAGAAATACATCAGTGCTCTCCAACAGCATCAGGGCTAGAGCTCATGCAATATTTTGGTGATATTTCGTATTTTGCTTCATGTATTAGGCCTATGTAGTGTGTACTGATTTGGAGATTATTTTTGGGCAAAGTATTGAAGAGGAAATGTGACTTTTACGGAGATCATTGTCATTCTCCATAGAAAATTCCGTCGAAGTTTGTTCATAGTTATAAATTTGATTGTTTCAGCATTGACAGCATGTTGACGAGAGTCAGCATTTTATTTCTAAAATGAAAATAGATAAACCAGCAAGACTAAACAGGACTGATGAAATACTCTAATCTAAATTAGCATATGTCTTTCCTTTTTCTATTCCACACACTTACAGTGGAAAAAGTCCATAAAATGAGTTGATGCCTTTATTACCTTTCAGTAGAAATGGCTATGGCTTAATTGTTTCTATTGATCAATGGACTCATAAAACCACAAGACTTTAGAACCTGAGGCAAGTAGTTCTTTTCTATGACCTCTAATAAAGTTTCATCATTTGAATCAAGTTCGATTTTTTAACCCTCGCGAATTGGTGATGGAGTTTTAAAAGAGTTTGCGGTTTTGGTACTCGATCGTTCGGATATCATTCAAATTCAACATAAGACTAGATTCGCTGAATGATCTCCACATCGGCAGTTTACTGATTACTGGCTTTTCAGTATATTTTAATAAACCCAGATTCTTCCCAGGGATAGAACCACGGCACTGCGCCTCGCACATTGTCCGGCCCCAAAGCATGCTCGCTCCTATCATTGCTTTCAACAAGCGGGTAAAGGCTGGGGGGCTGACCGTACGTGCACTCTAGCAAGAGGGGAGAGCACTGGGGGTGGGCTGCCAGGAACTGGTGCATATTGTAGATAAGAGCGAAGGGAAGGGAAGTTCCTGTAAGTACTTATTGTTTTTGCTTTGGCACGTCGTAGACTTTGAACCAAAGCTAACGCAGTCATACAGAGGGGTAGGTGCATCGTACATGTTCACCAAGTATCATTCACACACAGACAGAATTACACGCATGAGTTTTCAGTGTTATCCCAATAACGCAGCCAGGCCGAGTAACGTTGGCCTTGAGCTGTATGAGGCTGCCAATGGCCGGGGCATCGGGACTGTCATTTTGGACCTAAACTGTTTTTGTGTTTTTGTGTTTTTGCGTTCTGACAGAAAATTTACATTTAAACCAGAACTAAGTTTTTTGTCTCCTCCTGTGTGATAAAATGCATCTATAAGTTATATATTTCCTTTGCGTTCAATGAGATAGAACTTACCAAAATATGCCCTTAAGGTTGGGACCTTAGATAATGCCCTGAAAACTTCCAGGGGCTTGAATGCCCAGAAAGCATGAAAGTTTAGTTACCAAAGAAAACCAATACGTGTTATAAGATATTAATGTCCTCGATTTGTTTACTTAGTTTAGCGTTAGTATCTTTTCAAATAACATATTTTTTTCGAAAATCTAAAACAAGTTGCCTCATGCCACGTTTTCACCTTTTGCTTTAATTGGTGATTTTTTAAAGTCTCTCTCTCTTATCCCAAACAAATGGTTGCAGCAAAAATTAACCTGCATAATGTGGTTTGGTTACACAGATTTAGAGAAGCTGTTAATTTAATCTAAAGTGCGCATTATCTCTGACGAGTATCGATGTCACTACAACATCATGCATCACTCCGGAATGTGAGGAATCCAAACATGCGCATTTTTGATCAACCAACATGTCACATGACCTGGCAATCCAACATGGCTGAAGGTAAGCTAGTGGGAGTGGGTCTTAATGAGAAAAGTTGCGTTTTACTTCACAACAGAATGTTTTTCTTTAATTTAACACTGAAAATCTCATTTCACCTTGAAGGTACTAATTTTTCGATAGGTCAAGCGTGTTTTATTTCTTTGAGATCAAAGAATTTCTTATTTTCTAATTGGATGGAAATAGCATACATGTACTCATGCATTTGACAGGACTTCTGTGCAGAACGTTTGCCGGTCGAAATATTGTGCTGCCTGCTGAATGCTCCGAAATGCTTGCATTGAAATCAGTTTTGATGTGAAGGTGAGCACGACGATGTATTTTCTATGAGCAGGAGAGGTGGCAAAGCTGCAGAACCATCTGCGGCTTTTGCGGGAAGAGTATGTCAAACTGCAGAATAAATATGCAGATCTGGAGCGTAAGTATCAAGTGGCGAGTGCGACCGCAAGTGAAGATGGGCAGGAAAATTTTGTGGCTCGACTGCTGAAGATCATCGCTGACCTTTACGACAAAGAGCAATACAGGTGTGTTTACATTCCGCAATCTTTGCAGTGTTTGCACTTGCATTATAATGATATAACCTACTAAAAGACATTGTGTCAAACTTGAGCACTTCGGGTGGGATCATCTGAGCTATCTTTAGCTTACGAGTATGTACCATTGTTACCGCCTTGTGTGAGTACATTTGTTTGCAGAAGTATTTATGAGACGCAGAGTACACACTAGGATACGGACTCATATGATGACAGAAGCTTGCACACTCCTGCATTCAATCGAAAGCCTGTTGTAATCGCCCACTTAGTCACGCCGAGATTAACGATTATATATAGGCTTCAAGTGGGACTATAGAGTATAGTCCAAGGATATGCAGGTTTCCTTTTTTGGCTTAACTCTAAATTGGACAAGATACTTTAGCTTGTATTTCTTTTCCCCATGTCGGAATAAAGAATGGCCTGTGGGTTTTGCAATGAAAGATGAGGAGAGATAACTCAAATTATTCATATGCTGCCTATTACTATACTTCACAGGAGTTGGGATAGTGTGAGAAACAATTTTGTGTAGGGTGATGATTGAGAAATAATTGTCATAGTGGTTGCAACAGTTGTCTGCATAGATCTATCAAACTACACCCTTATTCATAACAGTCATTCTACATACATAATAGCTAACATGTTTATGTTGAACTCCCCCAGTGGTTGGGGAGTAATATTACTAATAATAGACCCACTGCATCAGCTCCCTATGCAATTCTTAAAAGGCAAACAACAAATGAAATCGTGACTTGAATTGCTCTTACTCTTACCAACTCTAATGATTTCTGTGGTCAGCGGCCTTGCATAACCTAAAAACGCTGATAGATTGTAAAACCATGTTACTCAATTAACGTCTGACTTGGCTCAGAATGGTGCATAATTTATTGCTGTTGTGCTCACCCACGATGATGAACTTTGATAAGTTTAGGACTTGCATTTTGTATTCATGGTTCTGTGTGTGTGTGTGTGTGTGTGTGTGTGTGTGTGTGTGTGTGTGTGTGTGTGTGTGTGTGTGTGTGTGTGTCTGTGTGTGTGTATTTTTTTTTAAATATAAATATTCATCAACATTCATATTGCATTTCATGTTGATTTGCAATTCAATCTTTCTCACTTTATCTTACCTCCCCTCTTTCCTCATGGTGCCCATTTGGCCTATTGTAATCTGACTCTTAATCTTGGCATTAGTCTCAGTCTCATTTCAAATAGTTTGTAGTATAGGCTTAGCATTGCCACATGCTGTGAATGTGAGGGAGAAAGTAATGGAGTATGCAAGACTGAAAGCAGATTTCAGAGCTGCTGTGCACATGGAGTGAAACAAAGGGTTTAGACCTCTTACTGCAGCAATAGCCAGTCTTTTGCAGCAAACTTCAGTGATGAAATAATGAGATGGCTATTCCGAGAAACAAGTTTCTGTCAGTGCTGCTGTGCTCTTACACTTAAACATATTTAGAGACTCTTGCTGCAGGGTTAATTAGTCATATGCGGCAAACTATGGTGAGGATATATGAAGATGGCTAATCAGTGAGACAGGTTTATATCAGTGCTGCCGTGCTCTTCCAGTGAAACTTATGTCATACTCAGCATCTTTTGCTGCAAAATCAGTCCGTCCCTTGCAGTCAGTGAGACTGAGAAATGCTGGGGTTACTTTGCAGTGAGACTGAGAAATGATGGGGTTACTTTGCAGTGAGACTGAGAAATGATGGGGTTACTTTGCAGTGAGACAAAATGCAGGTGTCAGGGCTGCACTCTTTGAGTGAAGCAAGTACAAGTATTCAAGATATCTTGCTGTGAAATGCATCAGTCCCAAGAAGTTGATGTCAGTGACAGTGTAATGAAGTGGCTGTGCACTAACACTGAATGCTAAGAGCCATGCAGCTTGAGTGAGGCAAGTACTCCAAATCTCTTGCTGAGAAATGTGTCAGTCCCAAGAAGTTGGTGTCAGTGACAATGTATGGAGTAGCTCTGCACTAACAGTGAATGCTAAGAGCTGGGCTGCTTGAGTAAAATAAAGCAAGTACTCGAAATGATTTGCTGTGAAATGCATCCGTCCCAAGGTGGTGTCGTGTTGGTGTCAATGACAATGTAATGGAGCAATTCTGTGCTGCTGCTGAGCACCAGGTGAAGGTAGCACTTTAGAACTCCCACTGCTAGATGAACCTGCCACATCCAGTTGTCATGGTGACAAAGTAATGGAGTCACTTTGCTGCAAAACTGGAAGCGTGTGTTAGATCTACTGCACTCTTTGAGAGAAACTGGTAATCAAAATCTCTTGCCGCTGAATTAATGAGTCTCTCTATCATTAGGCATTAATGACAATAGGGTGAGTTTGCTGTGCAAAGAGGCTGAGGTTTGATCTGCTTTGCAGTGACCTGGAGGTGCTACTGGAGGGCGGCCATCATGTCCATGCACACAAGTTTGTGCTGCTGGCTCGAAGTGTCGACTGGGGAGTGGGAGACCTTGCCCTTGTCTCTGAACTGGACATCACTGGTGAGGCAGCTCTCAAAGTCAGCGTGTTGATGTTGAGGATTACTTTTTTATTTAAAATGTTCATGTAGCACTTTCCATATGTTGGAGATTGTGATTGCTAAATAATAAGATATCAGTGGTTTATGATGATTAGGTTTTAGTTTGTTTCTCCTTAGAGCTGCACAGCAGTGGAGACATATACTTTCAGTTGTTGTTTGGAGGGGGCAACTTATTGCTATGTGTTCCGTAATTTTCTGCCTACAAGGCGCTACCGAATATAAAGCGATACATCAGAACACATACTTAACAAACAGAAAAGAAATGAACATTTAGCGGAAACCAACCATTGAATATAATCTAACAAACAGAAGTAAGAACAAAAGTAAACAAGGAGACGTTGAAAAAGCATCAGAACCATTCAAAAAGTAAATTAATATAACGTCAGCTGTGGGTGTTTTTCTAAATAGTCATTTGAAATCTATTTCAGTCATACATAAGACGCAACCGAATATAAGACGCATGTCTGAAAATTTGAGAAAAAAGTATTGCCTTATAGTCAGAAAATTACAGTAATGTTAAAAGAGTTTATAATGCAAACTCATATGCTGATTTGTGAGACTGTCTTTGCCAGACATCAAGTATGAGGTGGCATCCTCCCTGATCCGGTGGATCTACACAGATGAGATCAACATCAGGGTGGAGGATACCTTCCTGCTGGAGTTGCTGAGAGCTGCCACGCGATTCAAGCTGGAAGCGCTGAGGAAACGGTAAGCAGAGTGTTGCCTTAGATGTGTAGGGAAGGGTGGGTTCATGCTTAGATGTGAGTGGTCTGGAAGATGAGATGTGATTTGAGGAAATGTAGCATTAATAGATTCTATGAATGCAGAAATGGCACAACATTCCATGCCTACCTCGGCTGCCTTTTCTTTGAAGTTGAGGTAATATAGTATTTAAGACTGCTGGAATCTGCTACATTTTAATCAGCATTGATAATGTCAGCGGTGATGCCTTTGATTTTGTCTGCAATGAATAATGAAGGAACACCCCATTTTCATTCAGCATCTTTGATATTCATGCAGTCTGTCTCAAGAAAGCAAACAGTAAATCGTAAAAGGTTGTTGGACTGCCATAGTAACCTTGACCTCCAACCTTCCCAATGAAGTGATCTAGTGATAACAACTTCAGAGCACTTGCCAAACATAAGTTCTTCAGAGGATCTCCGTTTTGAATTCTATTTTATATTTAGTTTTTAATTGCATCTTCATGCACTTTTGTTGCTGGAAAGGCTGCCACTTAATTATGACTGTTGTTGCTGCAGGTGCGAAAATGGGCTGATGTCCTTTGTGAACATGAAGAACTGTATCAAGTTCTACCAGACTGCTGAGGAGATGAATGCAGAGGTTCTAAAATCACACTGCTCAGAACTCATCTCCAACCACTGGGTATGTTCATATTTCTTCACGTCTGATGTTGTGCTGCTGTAGATTGCCGTGGGGGGTGGGGGGTTGAGGGGGTGGGGGGTTGAGGGGTGGGGGGTTGAGGGGGTGGGGGGTTGAGGGGTTGACCTTGGTAGATATTATTCTTTGTTTATCACTGGACATCATAGGTGTTAAATTTCTTAGGTGCCAAGCGACTTAGAGAATTCTTTGTTTGAATGTGCTGAAAATTATTTTACAGTTTTGAAATTTTTTTAACATGAGATTGTAACAGGAAATTAAAAACACTGCAAACAGATATTTAAGTACATGTTTTAATCATTTTATGTTGTCATGGAGGAATTTACTGAAATATTGAATGTTACTTTATAGAGCCTGTCTTGCTACTTTATTGAATTTTGTTTTGATATTTTTACATCATATGAATCTTGAATCAACGTTTTACAAAGTATGTGGGTTATTGTAAAGTGTATCGAAGGAATTCATACTGTTCGTGTTTTCCAAAGAACTGGTTAAAGTATGATCGCTTGTTCTTATCCTGTTGGGAAAAAATCATTTGAGACAGATTTCTGTGTCTGTCACCAGAATGACTTCACCAGTGAGGACTTTGGGACCATGCCAGCACCTCTACTGTACAGCATGTTCAAAGCTAAGACAGAGTTTCCCCTCCACACAGCCATCCGCGCCCACAGGGAAGATGTGGTCTTCCTCTACCTCATGGAGCACGACAGTCAGGTATGCAGGAGGAGGAGGAGGAGGAGGAGGAGGAGGAGGAGGAGGAGGACGACGACGACGACGACGACGACGACGACGACGACGACGACGACGAAGAAGAAGAAGAAGAAGAAGAAGAAGAAGAAGAAGAAGAAGAAGAAGAAGAAGAAGAGTAGCAGCAACGAGAAGAAGATAGAAGAAGAAGAAGAAGAAGAAGAAGAAGAAGAAGAAGAAGAAGAAGAAGAAGAAGAAGAAGTAGTAGTAGTAGTAGTAGTAGTAGTAGTAGTAGTAGTAGTAGTAGTAGAAGAAGAAGAAGAAGAAGAAGAAGAAGAAGAAGAAGAAGAAGAAGAAGAAGAAGAAGAAGAAGAAGAAGATATGAGAAGAAGAAGAAGAAGAGGAAGAGGAAGCAACAAGGAGGAGGAGGAGGAGATGATGATGATGATGATGATGATGATGATGATGATATCATCATCATAGTGCTGCCACTTCTAATTATGAATCTGGTAGGAAAGGATAAGTGTTGTTATGTGATGATAACTAAAGTCACAGATCTGTGAGATCATTATGTTCATTTGTGTGTTGGTGCAACATGTCCCCCTTTATGCCTTCATTCTCATGTGTAAGAGTACTTCCATGTCAGGAAGCAGTCGACTGTAAATGCCCCAGTCATAACTTATTTCATCTGGATTAGAGACTTGTTTAGATGTAACTGATTTGATAGTGATAAAGTATGCGAACTTCCATTATCAAACAACTACTTGCTTTATGAGATAAGTGCATTGATCTGATAAACTTATCAATGAGTTCAATGTTAAAATGATCACTGGTTGCATTGCAGCAAATTTATTTGTGCATGACCCAGTGTCATAGGCATTGTCTTGTTTGTGCTGGCAGCTGTCACAGAAGGTGAATGAGCTGGACAACAAGGGAGACATTCCACTGGACCTGGCACTCATGACCAAGCAGGACGGCATTGCCCAGACCCTGGTGGCCCACAGAGCTGATGTCAACAAGAAAGACAATGCTGGCAAATGCCTGCTTCACAAGGCCATCAAGAGAGGTGTGTTCTCTTGTGCATTCTGGAGCATCCTGTCTCTCTGGAAATTTGTCTTGTCACTGGCTGAGAATAACCAACTGACAGAGAAGTCTGCCCTCTGTTAATGTATTTTGCTGTTGGACTGAACTTTTGCAGTAAAATATACATAGTGTAAGGACGGTGCTGTTCATCAGAATCTTCTCGGATTCAAGGCATTGTATAGCCACTGTTGTATAGACTGCTTTTTTTTAACATGAGTGAAGCCCTCATAAGAACTTATGAAGGTGATGCCTGGCAGGTGATATGTCTTTGCAGGTGACGAGCATGCCGCCAAGTTTCTTATCACCAACCATGCCGACTGCAATCTGAGCACCCACCTGGACCGTGAGACTCCGCTACACATGGTGGCCTCCTTCCATCCTGATGCTGTGTCAGTAGATGTCCTCCAGGGCATGGCCAACATTGCGGAGTCACTTCTGCAGCACTCGGCCGATGTCAATGCTCAGGATACCACGGGCAGGTAGGCTTGCACTTGCATATCTTTAAGGGGAGACACAGCAGTGGAAATTGACAAGTTAGGCTTAATTTGTTGATTTTGAAAACTTGTCGCTGGAAGATGTTTGGACTCATAGCAGGTGACTGTGAAACTGAAATCCAGCTGTACACTTGACTAAGTCCTTCTTCAGTGACAAGGAACATGCCAAATAGTTTGTTGGTTGATTTCTCGAAATTTTGATTTTTCACAATGATAGCTTCGTGGAGAAATTAATTTTGAAATTTGTGTTTGTGCTAGTCTCTTTCTGTTTTTCTATTTTGTAGACAGATGAGTAGCTGGAATCATACATGAGAATTTGATAGAAAAATATTTGATAAATTCTGCATTAGCTGAGGATTATCTGAATTTCAAGCCTCACACTAACAGAAAACATAAGATATAGTATGAATTCTAGGTCATAGTTTTTAAAAAATGATCAAGTTAGACAAGATGTCTTTAAGTAAGTTCATGTGCAACATCATTTTATGCTAATTAAAGTCTGTTAGAAGTGTATATGTAGTCTCTTGATAAAAAAAATATATAATGCAAAATACCTAAATTTCCCAATTTCCATCATATCACAATCATTACTCTCATAAGTACACTAGATACAGTCTTTTTTTTCTTCATTTATTCTAAATGAACTGAACCAAGAATCGGCATCAAAATTTGAAGAAAATAGTTTTTGTCAAAAATGTGCACTGTTCTTCAATCTAGCCGGCTCATGTTGGCCTTTAAGCCAGGTAGGCTCTGTGGGGATAGGCATGGCATCATGATGAAGGATGTTATATGAATACATCATCTCCCATCACCACGCTTCAATCCTTGCTACCATGCCCAGTCTGCCCTTAGTCATTTGCTGTGCTGCAGCTGCTCTGTTTTTCTTTCGCAAACCATTGTTTCAAATCTAGTAATTGCATGGTGAGTTTTGGGCAAGGATGCCTATTGTTTTCCCCTGTGGGTTCAGGGTAAGAATTGACCCACCGCGTCTCCCTACGCGATTTGTAAGAGGTGAATAACAAGGGACATCATGACTTGATTTGCGTTTACACGATTCTAGTGATTTTCATGCTTAATGGCATTATATAGCCTACAAAGACTGACAGGCCATAAAACACCATCCATCCGTCCGTCCTTCCATCTGTCCATCCATCCGTCCGTCCGTCCTTCCGTCCATCCATCCGTCCCTCCGTCCGTCCGTCCGTCCGTCCGTCCGTCCGTCCGTCCATCCATCCATCCATCCATCCATCCATCCCCATGTGGTCACAGAATTTGAACCCATTCCTGTTTAGATGGTGAAACTAAGAATGCTAGAATTCAGAGATGCATGTTGCCAGTGCAGCTCTCTGGAGACGAATGCTCCCTTCCAACGCTCTTGGGGGAAATTAGCATCTAAAAATGGAAACTCCACAGTGGACCCACGCTGACCATATCCATGCTGAGACCTTAGTTTGATGGGAAGCACATGTGAAATGGCCAACTTGAACTGATAGTGGGTCGGCCAAGTTAGGCCTACTGAACAGGAAAGGGTTAAAAGATTAGTTTTAGAGGGAATTCTCAAGAGCCAGCCCATACCTTTGCAGGCAGCATGGGATGGTATGGGAATGACAGCAAGGGTGAAGTGTAGCATCAAGGGACATTCTATGATAACATTGTGCAGATATTAGATGTAATGAATTGAAGACAGTTTCAAGGTCTAACGCCTATTTGTGACCCTCCATCACTAAATGAGTCGGTTGCGCAGTCGAGTCATTTTGCGCAAACTGCCCACAAAGGAGGTTGGGGTTGTAGTGGTCGACCAAGATTTTTGTTTATTTAGCTTCCCATGTCCCTTCTTCATTGTATGAGTAAGTTTCGTTTTTGGAATCAACATGTAAGAGTATGTTTTATGATGTTTTTTGGATGTGGTAGTAAATCATTTACAAGAAACATCTCTGAACCGATTATCGACATCAGGCATTTTCTCAAAGTTTCGTAGCCGCCACTGCAACAGATCGACGCGGAATACCTTAGGCTGCGAACCAAAGTCAAATTTGATTTGCTGGTGGTTGCTTCATCTCTGTGGCAAATTTCATGAGTCTAGAATAAGGGTTGCTAAGGAAAAAAGGGGAATAATGTCTGTAAACTTGAAACGCGTTTTTCTGAAAAACATATTTTTAGGGTGTCTATCATCAAGGTCATGTAAAATCGTATAGGGTGGTGATATACTCATGATTCTTGCACCATTGAAAAGCTTGTTGTGTGCTTTTTTTGAAAACATACGCACCTCAAATGTTCAAAATGCAATGAGTGGCTTATTTTTTTATGGAGAGTCACATTTAGAAAGAGAAAAATGAGTCATGCATAAAAGATTTGTCTTCAAATTAGTATGATGGAAGAGAAAAATAGATGGAGAAAGTGGGAGGGAGAAAATAGTCAAGGATATCTGATAGGAGATGCTCGTGTGTGATATAGACTGGACTGACTGAATGAGAAACAAGTTGTCGACAAAAGAAACATCTTGTCTGAAAAAACTAGAGTGAATGCCCCTCTCAAAACAATCCTTCATCTCTTTCTCTCTTTTTCTTTCAGTACTCCACTTCACAATGCCATCTTCTCCAAGAATGAGCCAGTCTTCTCTGTGATCCTCACACGGAGCAGCCCAGATCTGGAGATGAAGAACTCCGATGGCCACACCGTCCTGTGGTTTGCACTGCAGCAGGTGCGGCCTATGTCCCAGTCTTGATCTGTGGTTAGCCCTCAGCAGGGGTGATCTCAATTTCTGATACTATCCTTTTACATGTATATCCAAAAATGTCAGAAATGTGAGTTGTTGGGGGGGGAGATGTGATGAATAATTAGGTAGGCTAATATCTTCAAGAACCACAGTATGATAAATAGTGTAAAATAGATAAAAACAAATCATCTTCTAAATTGAATTGACAGGGAAAACAATTCTTTTTTTTTGGTGCTTATCTCTTTACCATTGCCCATTGTCCATTCTTGTGTAAGTACTTTAATTGTTTTTACTTGCTTGCTGCCACACCAATTCTTCGTTATCCTGTCTGACCATCTATTCCTCGGTACAATTGTGAGTACTGAGGAAACATTGACTGCCTGCCTGTCTGTTCTGAACAGAAAAAGTGGGCTAGATGACCCATGACCTTCTTGCTACTTTCTGTTTCTCCATAGGTACAGGACATGAAGGCTGGTGCAGAGAGTGCCTATGGAGAGAGTAGCTTTGCTGCCAGGCTGCTGAAGCATGGCAGTTCCCCTGATGCTGTGGAGCCAGAGACTGGCAACTGTCTTCTGCACCTGGCCGCTGCCAGCGGCAACCAGGCTGCCGGCATCTTCCTCACTCACCATGGTGCCAAGGTCAACCATGCCAACTCCAAGGTCAGAACCTTCGGCCAACTCTGCACCGTGTGAGAATAATAAAATGGAGTTTGCCTGCACATTTTCATCTTAATTGAAGATGGATGTTAAAGTTTAATGTTACTATTATTATTATTATGGTTATTTTAATTCTGAAAAATCTGTACATACCTCATTTCCCTTCCTTAACCTTCTTAACTGTATGTCCATATCCTTTCTTGCCTAGAAGGTGGGTGGGGGGTGGGGCAGGGATGGTGGAATTAATCCAGTTAGGTAAACAATGGCAATTGCAGATATGTGTGTCTCACTTCAGCACTTGTGCTGCTGGAGTCATCATTCGACTTGAACCCAGACAGTGAAGATACAGTCATGGAGTAAACTCACTTTGCAGTCTGCTAAGATGCTTTATACATTTCCATTTTTCAAAGTTGAAACAAACTAACTTATATTTGCCTTGTGATATACATGTAATAATGAAACCATACGATTGATGATTTTTACCTGTGACAGTTATCTATCTATATCTATCTATCTATCTATCTATCTATCTATCTATCTATCTATCTATCTATCTATCTATCTATCTATCTATCTATCTATCTATCTATCTATCTATCTATCTATCTATCTATCTATCTATCTACCTATCTACCTATCTACCTATCTACCTACCTACCTACCTACCTATCTACCTACCTACCTACCTACCTACCTACCTACCTACCTACCTACCTACCTACCTACCTACCTACCTACCTACCTATCTATCTATCTATCTATCTATCTATCTATCTATCTATCTATCTATCTATCTATCTATCTATCTATCTATCTATCTATCTATCTATCTATCTATATTTAACCTTTGACCCTACAGGGGGAGACACCACTGCATGTCGCCAGCCAGTCAGGACTGACACAGCTGGTGAAGGAACTGCTGCAAAGGGGAGCTAACCCCAATGCCCAGACCCTGCCCATCAAGAACTCTCTAGGGCTGGAGGATGAGCAGCCCCTGGTGTCCCAGCAGACCCCACTCCACCTGGCCCTTACCCATGGCCACAAAGATGTGCTGCGTGTCTTCCTGGACTTCAAAGGTAGGAACAGGCCTGGATGGGATTTGAGTTGTTTGCACATTCTCTCAAACATATCAATAACTCAAGATAATGGTTGAGTTGAGATGAGATGGAGAAAAACGGAGGCTGTTTTTCTCAAAGTTCCTAATACTGAAGTAATATAAAATCTGTTTTCACACCCTCTTCATCATCACTGTAAATTTCAAGAGTTTCCCTTCCATACTGACCAGTAGACAAACCAGTGATATATGACCCTTTGACCTCGAAAAAAGAATTAGCATAATTATTACCCACACGTGCCAGCCTGCATCGGCCAATCCGATTGCCTAAACCCAGCAGACAGGCCGTGGCAAGGGAGGTAACTCTCCAATGCCTCGCGCCTGCCTGTGTATATAAGGCTGCAGGCAGCACGTCCCAACACTTTTGACAATTTTGGAAACTGTACGTTTCGCTGGTACTTTCTGCTACTGGGATTACCTCGGGGTTACGTTGTGTGACTTAAGGAGTTAGCTGTTCCTTCGCCGGGAGCTTGAGGGAAGTATTGCGGTGCGCCGCTGTTTGGCGTCTGTTTGGCGCTTGGGATTTGTTGAGTGCACGCGCTGTGTTGCTGCTATTTTACTGTTGCTTTAGCGTGTACCGCGTTTTCAGTGCGCGTGTGGCTGGCTGGGGGTTGCTTGCAGTTATGTTTGTCTTGCGGGCACTTTTTTCGGCGGCTGTTCGCTCTTATTTGAAGACGGTGGCGTGGCTACCGGACTCAACTTAATGGCGGAATGCGCCACGTACGTTGTTTCGTGTGCTAGGAATGGCGTACACTTGGTGGTGGCGGCGGATATGGAGGTTGAGAGACGTTCTTGTTTCTTACGAACGCGAATGCTCTTCTTGCACTCCTACTTCGCCTCCCACGCCTCGGTTCGGGAGGTTGCATCTCTTTGCGTCCGTTGAACGCTTGTTTGTGCGTTTGGGAATTGGGCGCTTTGCACTGACGTGCAAGCGCTAGTTCTCGGGTGCGTTTGGCGTGTCATTGCTCGTCGTGCGAGTACATTGGCTGGTGGGTTCGCTTGTTTGGTTGTATGCGTGTTCGCTGTTGTGCGGCGCTGTGCGCCATTCTCGGGCTTCGAGTCTGGCGCCTTGCTGTGAGCGTTAATGGCGGCCCCCTTCACGCTGCAAAGCGTGTTAGTCGGGTGCGCACTTCTCGCGTGGGCACAGCGGGGGCATCAAGGTCGGGGGGAGGGAGGAATTCTTGCTTCTTACGAGTGAGTGTTTCTGCTCTCCTTCCTTCTCTTGCGTTCACGCGTCGGTCGGTTTTGGCGTACTCCCGCGGTTTTGCCTGTGTGTCAGGTGGCGCTGCGGAGTTTTGTCTGCGCATGTGGTTGTTGCTCTGCCCACCACGCGGTCTGCTTCGAACGACAGATATGTGGCTGGGCGTTCGCTCTCTCTGCTTGTGGGTGGGGGCGGGGGGAGGGGTTTTCTGGCCTCCCCACTTCCTCTGTCCCGCGCATGTTTGTTCGCCTGGTACATTTGTGTGCTTGCGCGGTTGTTCTTTGTTAAGTTGGCGTGTCGGTGTTTATTCGGCTTGCGTCGCCTTGCTTGTGTTGCTGCTTGCTTGTCTGCGCGTTTCGATGTGTGGGGGTGTTCGCTTTTCTCGGCGTCGGTGTGTTTACACCGGGTGCCTGTCATGGCGGAACTTTCCTAGCGGGTCGTGTGCGGGATTTGGAGTCGACACGTCTGGGGCAGCGAGGTCGGGGGCTGAGGGGGCCATGCGCTCGTTACGACTGCGTGCTCTCTACTCGTCCTTCTGCTTCGTTGTCAACGCGTAGGTCTACTTCTTGTGCGGCTGTGTCTTTGCCTGTGTCGGCAGGTATAGAGGCGGACGTCTTTTGTTTCGCACACTGCTGTTGCGGTTTCACCACGCGGGCTATTGCAACGGTCGCCTCTGTGGCTGAGTCGACGGTTGCTTTCTCTGCTGGTGGGAGTGAGCCCTCGGGTTTTCGGCTTCGGCCTCCCTCCTCTGGCGGGTCTTCCCCGGGCCAGTGGGACAGGAGTACTCTGTTTTCTCCTCTCCCAGTGGGTCGGTTGTTTCTCGTGGGTCAGACCGCGGTGTTGTTTTGGTTTCAGTCCTCCTCTCCATGTGCCCGGCTGGTCAAGTCAGCCTGGTCAGCTGGGACCTGCCTTGCCCGGAATTGTGGTTCCTGTCTCCTGGCTCCGGGGCAGTTGTGCGAGCAGGTCGGCTCGGACTGGTACGTATAGTGGGAAATCTGACGGAAGGTGGTCCCGCGCTCCCCACGGGTCGAGCCCTGCGGTCGACCACCTTCCTGTCTGTTCCCTGTGCCCCGCCCCTGTGCTCCCGTCAGGTCGAGCAGGGCGGAGTGGCATTCTGACGGAAGGCGGTCCCGCGCTCCCCACGGGTCGAGCACTGCGGTCAGACCACCTTCCTGTCTGTTCCCCTGTGCCCCACCCCTGTGCTCCCATCAGGTCGAGCAGGGCGGAGCGGCATTCTGACGGAAGGCGGTCCCGCGCTCCCCACGGGTAGAGCCCTGCGGTCAGACCACCTTCCTGTCTGATCCCCTGTGCCCCGCCCCTGTGCTTCCGTCAGGTCGAGCAGGGCGGAGTGGCATTCTGACGGAAGGCGGTCCCGCGCTCCCCACGGGTCAAGCCCTGCGGTCAGACCATGGCAGAGTGTAACTTCCGACCATGCAGCTGACACTGCTTGGTCCGGTGAGCACTCTGCCCACCTTCCTGTCTGTTCCCCTGTGCCCCGCCCCTGTGCTCCCGTCAGGTCGAGCAGGGCGGAGCGGCATTCTGACGGAAGGCGGTCCCGCGCTCCCCACGGGTCGAGCCCTGCGGTCAGACCACGGCAGAGTGTAACTCCCGGCCATACAGCTGACACTGCTTGGTCCGGTGAGCACTCTGCCCACCTTCCTGTCTGTTCCCCTGTGCCCCGCCCCTGTGCTCCCGTCAGGTCGAGCAGGGCGGAGCGGCATTCTGACGGAAGGCGGTCCCGCGCTCCCCACGGGTCGAGCCCTGCGGTCAGACCACGGCAGAGTGTAACTTCCGGCCATGCAGCTGACACTGCTTGGTCCGGTGAGCACTCTGCCCACCTTCCTGTCTGTTCCCCTGTGCCCCGCCCCTGTGCTCCCGTCAGGTCGAGCAGGGCGGAGTGGCACCCCCTTCGCGCTCCCGCAAGGTCGAGCTCTGCGATGGGGCCTAGGCAGAGCGCTGCTCCTAGCCATTCAGCTGACGCTGTTTGGTTCGGTGAGCGCGCCGCCTCCCTTCCCGTGCACTTCCATGTGCCCCGCCCCGGTGCTCCCGTCAGGTCGAGCAGGGCGGAGCGGCACTCTCACCGCGCTCCCGCAAGGTCGAGCTCTGCGGTGGGGCCTAGGCAGAGCGCTGTTGGTTCGGCGAGCGCTCCGCCTCCCTTTCCGTGCACTCGCCTTTGCCCTGCCCCCGCGCTCCTGCCTGGTCGAGCAGGGCGAAGTGGCACCCTTTCCGCGCTCCCGTTAGGTCGAGCGCGGCGGTGGGGTCGCGGCAGAGCGTGGCTCCCAGCCCTTCAGCAGGCACTGTTTGGTCTGGCGATCATGCGGCCCTCCTTCTGTGCACTCCCTTGGGCCCCGGCCCCGCGCTTCCGGATGGCCAAGCGGGCCAGTGCGGCGCGGTCATGGGTCTGTTTTCTTCCCTGGCTCCGTGGTCGTCGACTGTGTTTCTCCCTGCGGGGAGTCCAGTCTAGACCGACCGGATCAGAGTCCAGCGAGTTGGTACACACGGTTTGCAGACCATGGTTCCAATGCGGCGGTGGAAGAGAGGTGGGAAGGTGGGTCGTCCGACCAACGCTCCTATCACTCTCTGTCTGTGGACTCTCTAGACCGCTCTGGTTGAACAAGTCTGTTCGCGGATGCCTTTTTAAGATGGAGTCTGCCAGGTCAGTGCGGGCTGCAAGCGGTAGTGGATCTGTTTGCCACCCGCTTCAACGCGCGTTGGCCGTGTTACTTCTCGCCTTTTCATGGTCGACGAGCTCTCGGACGGGTGCATTTGCTAGGTCGTGGTCGGGCATGGAAGTCTCCACTTTCCCTTCCTCGCGCCTTGTTCTTGTAGGTTGGTCCAGGTCGCCCTGGAGCGTCCTCGCATGATCCGGGTCGCGCCTTTCTGGCCTGGTGCTCCCTGGTTCCCTGTTCTGCTGGCTCTGGCAGGTGGGGGAGCTTGTTGGATGTTCGGCTTGGCTATTGTCAGACACAGGTTCCTTGGCTCATTCATTGTTTCTTTCGTTTCGTCAGATCTCTCCTCTGTGGGATGGTTCATCTGCTTCTCCGTTTTTTCTTTTTGGTTCAGGTTCGTGTCACTGGAGGCGTGTTCTTTCCTGTTGCTATCTTGGTGTTGTCCGGTGCATGCTCTTACGGTTGTCTGGCTCGCATTCAGTTCCGTTGTCTGCAGACACGGAGACTGCTGCTGCCCCTTGCACGTAGTCATGCCGGGGTGGCTAGGACATCCTTTTCTGGCTGGGTCGCGTTTTGATCGCTGATGCGTACAGAAGGCGTTGCTTGGTCCTCCTGCTGGTGCCTCGAGGATTTTTTGTACTCCGCACGTTGCCACCTCAGTCGCGTTTGCTAAGAATGTCTCTTTGGCTCTCCTTCTGAGGGCGGCCTTTTGGCGCAGTGCCTGTTTCACACGCCACTACTGCGGATGTTCGAGTTCGTGGTCTCAACGACACGTTGGCATCAACAAGTTGGTGGTTGCGGGTTCGGCTCTTCGTGTTTGATGGTGAGGGTTTGTCTGTTTGGTCAGATGTTTATGCACAACCCACCACCCATTGCTGGGCAATCATATCACTGGTTTGTCTACTGGTCAGTATGGAAGGGAAACTTGAAGAAATTTAAACTAATTTCTATGTTTCCTGACATACTTACCAGTAGACAAATTATTGTCCCACCCACCTCCCTGTTTGTGCATTTGCTGGGGTTTTCTCAGCATTGTCAAAGTGTTGGGACGTGCTGCCTGCAGCCTTATATACACAGGCAGGCGCGAGGCATTGGAGAGTCACCTCCCTTGCCACGGCCTGTCTGCTGGGTTTAGGCAATCGGATTGGCCGATGCAGGCTGGCACGTGTGGGTAATAATTATGCTAATTCTTTTTTCGAGGTCAAAGGGTCATATATCACTGGTTTGTCTACTGGTAAGTATGTCAGGAAACATAGAAATTAGTTGAAATTTCTTCAAATGATTTTTGGCTGTCATTAATTGTTAATGTTTTCCTCATGATATGTACTTGTGGTGGATATCTACTTTGCTCCGCAGGATTTTCAGGAAAACCTTTCAGAGAAGAGTAAAGCAAGGGAATGATAATGCCCTGTGTAAGACGCAAGTTATTCCCTTGAGATTGTCCCTGATTGAATGGTTTCCATCTTCCAGCGGAGGTGTCCAAGGGCAACAACAACCTGAAGATCCTGCCCAACTTCAACCTGAAGGACTCCCTGGGGCAGACGGCCTTTGGTCTGTGTCTGTGGAGCAGTGCGCATGATGTGGCTGCCAGCCTGCTCCTGGCTGGGGCCAACATCAATGAGAGGAATGCCGAGGGCAACTCGCTGCTGCACCAGGCCATTGAGAAACAGGACACTGTCTCTGCTCTCTTCCTGCTGGAGCATAAGGCAGACATTGAGGCCAAGTGAGTGGGGATGACAGTGTGGGCTGTTGCTTCTCTCCTAGGGGCTTCTGCTGCACTGCTCTCTGTCTCCTTGTGGGTTTACTGCTTGTGGTGTTTTATTTTGTTTGGATGGATTTGCAGAGTAATTTGTCATATGTCTAATAATGATATTGACAATGAGATGTATTAGGGTCTTCAGAATTTTTCATCTCAATTTAATGGATCAGTGAAATCTTATGAAAAGTGGCGTATTTCCAGTATGTTTTCTGTCTCCTCACCCCCAGCCCTACTCCCACCAACCATCACCCTCCCCCCAAACAAAAAGAAAGTTGGGGAGTGGGAAACATGTTCTTGCATCACTGAATATTCTCAAGGAAACAGTTTTCAAAATCCTCTCTCTCTCTCTCTCTCTCTCTCTCTCTCTCTCTCTCTCTCTCTCTCTCTCTCTCTCTCTCTCTCTCTCTCTCTCTCTCTCTCTCTCTCTCTCTCTCTCTCTCTCTATCTCTCTCTCTCTTTTCTTTTCATGTTAAAGCTTCTTCTGAATTTTGCTTTTAATTCCTGAATTTAATTTAAATTTATTTATTTCTTAATTTGTTTAGTACTTGCACCTTTCCCACACATGTACTGTTTGATATTTGTTGGGTGTGCCTGATGACAGGTCGGCTGATAGGGAGACGCCACTCCAGCACGCCATCAAGCGTCACCTGCCGGTGGTGGTGGACGTGCTATGCACCAAGGGCGCCAACATGAATGTGCTGGACGAAGAGGGCAACTGTCCACTATGGAACGCCTTGGACACAGGCCAGGAGGACATTGCCCAGACACTGGTATGCTGCCCGTGACACTGTGCCAATGGTAGACATGCCTTGGGCTGGGAGTAGGGTAGGGCATGAGAAAGGGGGTATTGGTGGAGGGTTGAGTTTGGGGGAGATGGGAGGGGGGGGGGGCGGGGGGGAAAGAGACAAATAAAGAGAACCAACATGTATATACATGAATAAAATTTCACAACACGTGTACTAAGCTCATTTCATGAGACAGAAATAGAGAGTGATATTGGAGCACCATATACATTTCTTTATTTCTTAATGTGAGTAATTTCCATATCAAAGAACAAATGAACATTCTTCTTCCCACCGTTTTAAATGTAATGAATAACTTAGGTCTTGCTGGCAATTTAACCTGACGTGCACCTTAAAAAAGTACCTTCTTCCGAAATGAATGTGCTCATCTCATGTCTCACAGACTCCTGTCGTGGTATTCTCAAATGTCGGATAGTAGTAATTCTCACCTGGGTGCACTTGCTCTTCAAATTCATTATGTGGTGTTGTGTTGATCTCTTGCCTTGACATGCCAGTGAGGCCAACATGTGGAGCATGGCTGTAGCACATGGCGGTGGACATTGGCTGTGGATACTCTTTAAATTCATTGTGTTGTGGAGACCTCATGCCCTGACAGGACTGCCTGGCTGATTTGCAGGTGAAGCATGGCTGTGACGTGACACTGTGGACGCCAGCAGAGGAGGGCTACCAGCAGACTTTGCTCCACCGTGCCTTGGATGTCAACAACGAGGCTGTTGCCTGCTTCCTCATCAGGAGGTACAAAGTTACATATCACCTGAAGAAGAAATGTATTCTTTGTTTTGAATTCAAGCCTCTCTTTTGTTGTAGTAGAGAAAACCAGATCTTGACATAATCTCTGTGTAGCAGCTTTTATTATGATTGTTAGCATTATTATTTATCTTCATCCCTGACCTGTCTGTTGGTTGGCGGGGTTTTGTTCCTTGGTCTTGGAATTTTACCAGGTTCTGGGAAATCCAAGATTTTTAGGAGGATGTAGGCACGCAGAGGGCAGCTTTCAGGAGAGGTGCTGGTTTTTGTCTGTTCGATGCTTTCTCTAAGTGAGCAGGGAGTTCATTTGTGCTACTTGCCAACAAGTACTGGTATCATCTGTGCTTTTATGTGCCAGTTTTTTAATTTCCAGTCAGAGGTCTTAGCGCTTTTGGATGTTCTTGTATTCCTTACAATACAATACAATACAATACAATACAATACAATACAATACAATACAATACTTTATTTCAGCTTCCATGATAGAAGAATTGCTTTGCAGTTCCCTTGTACACATTATAAGACACAAAATACATACAGTATTAAAAACGTGTGACGATATGTAAAGAGAAGAAACAAGTTTATAACATGAGGAGGACATGTGATTAAGTAATATGGACACATCATCATCATCATCATCATCATCATCATCATCATCATCATCATCATCATCATCATCATAATCAAATTTGAATAACTGAGAGACTTAGATTTTCTTGAACGACTTTCAAAATCTGCCTTTAGATGTTGTTGAAATATTTTAACCCCCATTTCAGTATCATTCTGTTCTTCATCTCTGAATCAGAAGCATTGAATGCAATGAATGCCACCTGGTGTATGATGAGCACATGATCAGTAAATGTTTGCACACAGAAGGGAAAATGTCTGACTGTTTTTTTCACCACAGCCAGTGTGACATCAACAGTCCAAGGAAGCCAGGGGTGAATGGAGAGGGGGGAGACGAGGCAAGGTGAGTTGTTCTATGGCAGCGTTCACTGGTGCACTCTGTTTTCTCTGTTGCAGACCATCTAAGCACGTAGTGGATAATGCAATGTGTTTCACAACTGAGATTGTCATTCAAGGTCTTTCGACTTTTGCAGCATTTGCATAACTGCATTTTAAGAACACCCGTTACGGAACGGT
This sequence comes from Theodoxus fluviatilis, assembly GCA_034096865.1. Lineage (NCBI taxonomy): Eukaryota > Metazoa > Mollusca > Gastropoda > Cycloneritida > Neritidae > Theodoxus > Theodoxus fluviatilis. The sequence continues at coordinate 37,399 of JAWQFJ010002578.1, forward strand.
TCTTTGAGACTAAGTTTTTCATGAGGGCACTTTCATTTCTAATGTGCTCACTGAGATATCCATCGGAAGACATTTTTACTTTTTCATGTCTTAAGTTGCATG
>JAWQFJ010002578.1:42500-80000 GCA_034096865.1 Theodoxus fluviatilis
GGGAGATAACTCCATGACTTTGCAAAGAGTCACAAGATACATGACTTTGCAAAGAGTCACAAGACACAATTTGGTGCCATATGCCTCCATAGCGTGAACGCCTGCGTTGACTGCTGCAGACATGCTGTCCAAGGAGCCGCCATGGAGTGAAGGGGAAAGCTGTTTGGAGTGTGGAGTCCGCTTCGGAATCAAGACTCGCAAACACCATTGGTGAGCAAAGCCCTCTCTCTCCCTGCTGGCTCAGTGTCTCGGTAGAATGAGTGAAGTCTGAAGTAAATCAAGTATTATGAGACACCTGTGCTTTTTATCATGACTGCATGCATTCAGTGGTAAAACAAAAGCATCTTCCATCATGAAAGGATTTGTTATTGTTACTGATAGTAAGACTTAGAATGCATGGAAGAGTTATTATGAAACTTTGGTGATTGGCTTGTGTAATGAAAGAGTCAGAAGTACAGGGAGCTCAACACTTGGATGATATCAAAAATAGCATGCTTCAACCAGCTTGATGTCTGTTCATGTACAAATACTTTTCTCCTTTAATGACCGACCTCCTTTGAGCTGGACTTGAAGGTGTCTCTTTTATTAGTCTTTATGTGTCATCATTGAACTATCTTTTCTGTCCATGCATGATATCCTGACCCCTTCCGTACCTGTTTGCATTGCAGCCGCCACTGTGGGCGTCTGCTGTGCTCCAAGTGCTCCAGCAAGGACATGCCTATCATCAAGTTCAACCAGTCCAAGCCCGTGCGAGTGTGCAACACCTGCTTTGATGTTCTGTCTTATGGAGGCCAGTGCTGAGAGCAGTGACAGCCCGTACTGAAAGCTCACAGCAGTCGAGCTTGAGAGGTCCAACGGTCAGCGCTGCAGGGAAATCTGTGCAAGGAAATCTTACTTCAGTACTGAGAGGTGTGATGTACTGCGCTTAGAGCTTTCAGCTTGCAGCAATTGTGACACGTACTCTGGCTGCCATCCAGCATACTGAGAATTTGGACCCACAGAGGTAGCCTTGTGTGATGTGTACTGAAAAGTGGTCATTTCCAGTGCTTGCAGCGAGCACAGTGCTCACAGCAATCCTTGGAAATGGAGATCAAGGTATGACGGCTTGACTGACACTGAAAATGGCAGTTTACTTTACATTCAGTGCCAAGGGCTGCTGTCAAGAACATTGACATCTTTGCTGCATTCTGCTGATGGGATTGCTGTGAAGGAGCACTAGTGTTAAACTGGAGACAAGTCATGCTGAAACTGGTGTTTGCAATTGCTTCCATTTGGTGACTGACTCCAGCCATGGTGGTGACGTCAGGAGAAAGCCTGATGAAGCTTCCTGCGTTACAGGTTTCCAGAGCTGACAGTGAGGACTGCTGCACAGCGAGGACCAATAGTACCGAGATTGGTGACGGCTTCCATTTACTGGCCTTCCACTGTCTGTTGTGACTGGAGAAGGATGTGGTGTTGTGCGCTCGTTCTTAGGGAAACTCTGGACTATTTGAGAGTGATGATGAGTTTTAGCATGTGGACTTGTTGAAGATTCACTGTGGAGCTTGTATGAATGTATTGAGCTTTTAGTTGCTTTGTGGCACAGTGTGTCCACAACCGCAGTTGTTGAAATGTGTGGAGCTGGCTATATCTTTTTCCTGAGGCTCAGATAATGTGTGTACATGTGAAGTAATGTAATTTTGTATGCATTTTGCATCCGTTAACTTGAAAATGTGCAATTACAGGCATTTGTTAACATTCATGTGTTATCATTTTGGGGGTTATAGAGCTGAATGAACGGTCTAAAACCGTGACAGCTGATGTTTGTGTTACTGCTAAGCCAAACCCAGGGCTCTTTTGCAGCTCGCCACTTGTACTTGGAGGTGATGTCAAACTGGAATATCCCACCCATCTGATTCAAGCAGGTGCCATTGTCAAGCAGGTTTGAATACTCTGTTTATTAAAAAAAATAGCTTATGGATTATTTTGTGTTATTCCTGTATGTATGACATCGCCATAGTTGTTTGTCTGCCCGTAGAACTGGAGGAGATGGCACATGCACGTGCATGTGCATGCAGGCACACAGACGTAGACACTGCCGTTGCACTTCCTTTTGAGTTATTACTGGGTGGGTCATTGCAGTCAGTGATTACCTAATGCTTGGCCTCTCTATATCTGCATGTGCACATTAGGTTATTGGTAGCTTTTGCTCTTCTGTCACTTGATGTGACTTTTGGGTTGTCGTGTTGCCTTCATATGCCTCTGCCCCCTGGCATGCACAGCTCAAGAAAACTAGTCTTGTTGGGATCTTTGCACAGCACCTGACAGTGAAAGGGTCAGATTCCCATGGTAGGCAGAGGCCAGCCACCTCCAGCAATTGCATTGTAGCACAGCTGTCAAGGAGGGTTATAATCCCATGACTTGAGACTGATGGACTGATGGAGAGAGTTTCACTGCCTATCAGCATGTGTAGGCTATGCAAGGCCATTATGCATGATGATCACTAGAACAGCTTAGAGTAAATGCAAATCAAGCATGACTCAGAAGACTGTTTGTCCACGGAGAATACAGCCTTTGATAAATGACAGCAGAAATTCAGCATTTGGCTTTTACACATGCAGGGTGGAGACAAGATACTTTTATGAGCCTGTGATTGACCTCAAGATTAAATTGATTTCCTCATGCATATGCTGTCTGTTTCATTACAACTGATGACAACATGGCCATTTTCAAGATTTCGTCAGATCCTTACTTTTCAAAGGAGTTGTATGAATTTGAAAAGTGAATGTGACTCTTTGAAAGTGGAGGTGTCACCATGTGTGTACATGTTAGTATCCCACACAGATGATGTGACGTGCATTTGAGCATTGGCCATGCTGAGACAAGGAAACACAATGGTGGGAAGCCTCAGAGGACTTGCTGTTGTGCCTAGGCCTCCCCAAAGGTTATGCACATCCACAAACCCAGAGGCTGCTCTTAATCACAGCACACGGAAATATGCTTGTGGATGTGTTAGCCATCACTGCTCAGGTGCTGCGGCAAAAGTGTGTTGTACCCAACACACAGTATTAGCATTTGGTGTGCCTTCACTTCACTGCAAGTAATGGTACCAGTTGTCATGTATTTATGGCAATTGCTATTGTTTTTGTGTGGATTTGTTCAGCATTTTCTTGGGTAACAGCCAGTAGAAACAAGACGTATAATCTGCTGCTTCCATAGAGTTGAATATTTACCAGTGCTGCAGGTACTGACATTGTTTTTAAGGTGATGCTGATTCTATTAGAGGAAGTGTTTTATTGAGACCTGGCAGCTATGCTTCATGCCACTGTTGGAAAACAGTAATTCATGTATTGACATGTTATTTGCAAAAACGTGATCATCCTTTAAATTCTTCTGCAAATACCATCTTAGAAGCACTTAAAATGAAGAAGAATGGCCTGTAAATGAAGTGAATTAAAATTCCTCATCGGATCATGTTGTTCTTTTAGATGGCAGAGAAATCCCACCAGCATGGTCATTGTACAGTGTGAGACAGATGTCATGGCAACTGTGCAGTGTGCAGTGGAGTTGTCATGGCAACTGTGCAGTGGAGCTTAGAAGAGAAAGGATGCCAAGTAAAAGTGAGGAGAAAAATTCTTTAGAAAAAAAGAAATCTAAAATTGGTGCCAAAAACTACAAGGCAAGCATGGTGAAAGTGTTTGTTCAGACTTGTGCTGTGTGAAAGTCTGTGTGTGAGAGAATTTGAAGGAAGTTTATGTATATAACCATCATGGGCATGTGCTGCTTTTTTTTAGCACAAGCATTTCCAAAGCATTGCTCCATGGTGACAAGTTACTTGCAGTTTGTTTTTCTCATTCTTGTGCAATACATGCTTCTATTTTACTCGGATATGATGAAATTAAGTATACACTGTTGCTTGTGAGAAGTCATATATGCCTTCCATTGGTAGAGCAAGGAGTGCACATGTATTCAAGTAAGACGATACTTGTGGAGAGTGTTTGTTACAGGTTGCGGTGAAGATATCTGTTTGCAACAAGCAGAGATTACATGTGATTTTCCGAAGAAACCTAATGGAATTCCGTGTTTTTGGTTGTCGGAGAAAAAGATTTGTTTGAGGCAGTACTGGGTACTGCTGCCTGAAGGGAAGTGCAGGGGAGGAAGGGGTGTGCAGGGTTTCTGGTAACCACAAGACAATGCAAGTACTTACATATGCTCAGGTCAAAGGTCAAGTGTCACCAGGACAGGCACAGAGTTTGTGTCATAGGAGAGTCGAGGTTTCCACTAATTGAAGTTTGTGATTACTTCTTTTTCTATATGTAATATTTTTTCTTCTTCTGTATATTAATCATAAAGAAAAATTATGTCAGTATTTCCCCCCAAGTTCACATATTTACCTGATTAATTCGTTGTGATTTTGTAATTTGATTTACTCTTATGATAGATTTACATCTTCCTTTGCTTTGCTAGTTTTAACATTTTACTGGATTGAAAATAACCAGGAACAAAGGATGATTGCTTAAACAACACATGCTGTCTTGTAATTTTTCTTCTGCTTTTTTTAACCCTTGATAGTTTTTGAGCCAACTACAGAAGTCTAAACAATGAGAGACATCATTGGTCATGCTAGCAAACATCTGTAAATCTGAAGTGCTTCATGATGAGCACAACTGCCATAAGTATATGATTTGTTAATGTTGGAACTTTTTGTTGTGTACAACTGTATGAGCACCATCTGGCTTATTGATATTAATAATGATATTAAAAAGATGAATGTATGAAAGCATATCTTGCCATTTTTATGACCGGTTGTTCATAAAGTCCTTAAATGGTATCAATAAAAGTCCTAAAAATCTTGATTCAGCTATGGCAGCCTTGGTACAAGACATGGAGCCAGATCTATTAAAAAATAATGTTCATTTGATGCTGTCTGACGCAACCATCATCAGTTGAGTGATGGAGCCTTGATGTGAAACAGATCAAGAGCTATGAAGTCACCAATGACTTGATCATTTTTCATGTTTCATGTGCAGTGAAGACAAAAATAAGTCATCTGCTCCTCAAAAAAAAAGAGAAAAAAAGCCACATTTCTTGATACACGTTTTCTTCCATATTGAAGTTGGGGAGATCATAGTTCATGGACGGTCATAGATAGACTATGATACAACAAGTGGCTGAGCGCACCCAGAGGCTTGGGTTGCATTGCCTGTTGACGTGGGACTTAGTTTCGGTGCAAGGCCTTGGCTATTTCTAAGCAGACTCTGGCCACACATTGCTGGTACAAGGTCATTGGAACTGATAAGAGTGTCACCCGCTGCCATTATGTCCCCATGAAGTGTTGCTGCACTTCCCATGCCATGGTGCTGGCTGTAGTTGAGGGGAGAAGGCAGTTGTCCCAGAATCATCTGCTTCTTGCAGATGTTCACAGCGCTGTACCTGCACTTATTGAAACTGTTAGTCCAGTTGTGCTGATGCTGCCTGTTGGTGTGACGATGGGAGGTTGTTTTCAAATCAACTGAACTGTCCATTTTTGGAATCTTCCTCCTCCTTGCAGTGGTTGGAGTTATGGTTTGAAGAAGGAAATGAGCAAAAGCCCTCATATGGTACTTACAGAGCGTGTGGCAGCTGGCATGAAGACAGATGCTTGGAATTGCCCTTCCTGATGCTTGCACTTTTTGCAGTTATGGAAGCCATCGTTGTTGTCATCAGGTTGATGCTTGTAATGCTGTTGCTGCTGACATTGCCCATAGAAAAGGTGTTGCCTGTTGAATTTACTTCACCCATGCTTTCAAAGAGCCACTCCACTTCAAGTATATACACCAACTTTCATGTGCTATGCCTGTGTCTTACTATTTTGTTTTTTATCCGTCTTCATGTGCAGTTTTTTCTGTTTGTCTTATTGAATATTTATTTATATAATTACCACTGATGCATGAGTATAAAACCATACCATTGTTATATACTTTATTGATATTTGCTTTTGCTAGAGCATTCAATTCTTTTTCAGCCAAGAACTTCACTTTCAATACTGAACAAAACATGACACTACTTCGATGTGAAGGAAGTGTAAGGACAAATGCTAGATTTGAAAGAGTTCTAAGCAAATATTTTTCAATTTATAGTGATCAAGAAAAATGAATTATAATCATGTTCTGATTTGATATGATCATTCCATCACTAAACTGAAGTGCTCTGACAATCTGGACACATTTTCATCCGTCACTTTTCATGATGGAATTTGTGCAGATGGGAATCTATCCTAAATTGGATGTCTTGTGAACTTTGTTCAAAATATGAGGTTTTTCAGTACATCATCCTTAATCATGAGGTGCATATTTGGGTTCAGTCCTGAGAATCACACTTGGAAATGGCCAAGAGCCAATCAGATTCAAGTGTAATATCCATTAATGCGGTGGGGTGCTGGAAAGAGCAATCATGCAACCATCCCAGTGAACAGGAATATTCATCATCACAGAAAAGCAGTCACTCTTTCTTCCAAGCCCAGGGTGATGTGACTGGTTCTCATCATACAACAAAATACAGCAAAACCTATTCTAGTAGTATTCAAAATGAAAACCCATGTAATTGATTTAAGAATATGTTAATGCTAATTTTCTTGTATTTTTTGGAAGGCTCATTTCAGGACCTTCCCCCCTCATTACTTGAGGCATATGCTGCAACTAGCAGGCTTGGCCCAGTCACAGCCTCACAGGCTTTTTCACCACTATCAGGCTTAGGTTAGTGTTCGCCCCGAACCACCCTGATTACTTTGCATGCTGAGCTGCTTGACCATTTGGAAATACTTGTACATATTCTCAGTATTGTGCAGTAACTGCAGTTGATTTTATGATACAAAACCATTAGCATTTGGTGTTATGCCACAGAACTATTCATGTTAGAGATAGTTGTTGCAAGCAGACAATGAATTCATCAAGGCTTTGCATTGTCCATACGTTTTCTGCAGTAGTTTGAAAGGCTCGGCTGTTTTCAAGAACAAAGAAAAGTGTTGCCAAAAACATGTTCACTGTGGTTCAAACATGTAATTCAATGTTGACATGTTCAAAGAAGGTATCTTGCCTTTTCATTTGTCAGTAAAGTCGTATTCATTGAATTGAGCTCACAAATAATTTGTTCTGGTTTCATAGCATACCACCTAGTGAGGTTATTCTGCTTCCTTGGCAGAAAAGGTATTGAACACTTCCCGCAAACCCATGTGTGCTTGTATACCACCATGCCACAAATTTCTGTCTGAAGTAAAATGCAATCAAGTTTTAACAATCCAAATTTTTTCTAACTTCGACCCGCTAGACACAACAAACATTTTGCTGTACTCATCTGCTCAACCACAAAGAGGCATTTGTTGGAATGACTTACCATTTCAACTAGAGCCAACACCATTCCACTGATGCACTGGGGAAGGGTCTTTCAGACTGAAGTGTTTAAACATGCAGCAAAACATCAAACCTCTGAACACAAGCTGTGAGTGCTGTGATGAATGATATTTTCAGGAAAAACATGTTTGCTCTCACCATAAATTCTGTGTTACACTTACACATACATGTGCATAAAAGGCAGGGTTAGCCTTCCACCGATGGGCCACACTAATGGACTTGTCCGAGGAGAGGGGTGCAGACCCCACTCTACTGGCAGCATCTGATTGGCTGAATTTTTACAAGGTGTTTATGCTCACAACAGGGCTGAATCACCTTGATGACTTGCTGCAAATATGATATACTTGTAAATGAAAGGAAGCTAGAATACACAATGCAGTTGATGTGTTTGGTTGAAATCAAGATGAATATCACTGTTGGTGACACTTTGAACATTGCAACATGGTCATCCTTGCGTGAATCAAACCCAGGCTTCTTAATGTCCTATAAATAGATACAAACAAGACGTGAAGACTAAGAGAAAAGCTGCATAATGTTTATTTGTCTGCAGGGAACTTGAATTTGTAAACGGCTAGAAAATGAAAAAAGATCATATAAATAAAATCAAGACCTCTGTCAGGTAGTAGCAGCCTATACTGCAGGCTCCTTCATTGTAAATATGGACGGAATGTGAAAATAAATAAACCATTTTGAGTCATTTCTCATTACAATCACAGACAACAAAATCTTACAGCATGCCATGTTTCTCAGGGAACAATTTTTTTTTCTAAACATCCAAGCATGCAACACAGTCTCAGAAAACCATTCAGCATAACCTGATCAAAGTCAAACAAAATTCCTTCCAACGTGAAAGTGCTGAAATTAACATGATACTAGTCTAGCTTAAGAACCTCCTGATTAACAATACAGCACAATAAAGATTTCAAGGTGGAGATCAATTCAATCGCATTCGAGCTTGATCAAATGAAAATGTTAAAAATCCATGCAATTTTTTTTTAAAGTAACAGTGCTATGAACTGAAATTACTCAATAGTCAGTAATTAATAGTTTCTCCCTGTCTGGGCAGGACCAGACAGGTGAGGTTTTGGGGTTGGCTTTAATAATCCCCTGACAATGTGCAAAACCTGAAGGCCCAACATGCTGGGACACCAGCCCTGGGCAATAAGGCACCCCTTTCCACAGCCACAAGACAATTCCTGAGATCTGGGTCGATTTTCACCTCACACAAGACAAGGATTCTAAATCCTTCAAGTTTGTTTTTTCACAAAGTAAATTAGTTGTATTACATGTGATTTCAGTATTCAATAAAAACTGTAGATATTTATCACAGGAATAGTTTGGTTGTTGTTACAGTGTTTGAAACGCTGTGTGTAAAAGGGAACAATGGTGAGTACACTACAAAAATGCATGCACTAATGTTTAAAAAGTTTAGACAAAATTAAAGTTTTAAACCTACAACTAAAGAATTTGATGAATAAATACTGTGAGGATAACTATCTTACCAACAATTTCACATCACAAAGTTTGATCACAAGAGAATTTTGACTTTACATGAAGAAAAAAGGGTTATCAAACAATTTCTAACAGGAGTGATAAGACAGATATATTTTTTCCAGGGCAAGGTTGAGTCATACCCACAATGCAGACATCTTCATGCAAGAGTAAAATATTCCAAACAGAATGTCAGTATAAAGCAAATGGAGACCAATCACTGTCTCTCTCAGGGGCTGCCATCATGCCTAGCCCAGCTGCAATGCAGCAGCGACCGAGTACCGCAGCAAGGCACACGGTGAGACCTGGCTTCCAACGCCCATGAAGCACTGTTCCAAGGATTAGGACTGTTCACACATCTACGGACCATGGACCTGTATTCCAAGTCCACAAAGGCATGGCACTGCTTCCCCCCTCATATCCCTGGTTAGCTTCTCAGTCACACACAGAAAACCTCCTTGCAACCTTCCCCTGGTCGATACTTTCACAACTAGGATCAATCAAAATGGCTTGAAACTAGGTGATACGAGATAAGTACATAATGCAATGGCCATCAGAAAAGTATTAATGCACACCATGTATATGATCTTTGCTGGTAACATGTTTGAAATTATCGTCAAAAGTCTGATGCATACAAGCCTTTTTGATTGCCCGCTCTCATAGATGGAACGTGAGCATTTTGTGATCAGGCACACAGGTATTCAATGATCTTTAACCATATCATAGCCCAGCTTTGACAAGATATGGCATGTAATATGTTCTCAAATATTACAAGATAACAAAAAATTATGTTTCAAAAGGACACCAGCAAAAATACATAAAGTGCTATCACATGCAGAGTTTGTCTGTTCAAGTCCTTTCCAGACAGAAAAATCTCGTGCAGCAAACTTGAAATGGCAGATGCATAACTAGAACTCCTTTTGACCCCACTGAATCCAAGATCTTTCCATGAGGACCTTAGTCAAAGAACATGAGATGAACACAGTGATGGGATGGTAGCATCATTGATGATGCATTCAAATGGAGATGCATGGATTCATACACTGCAGCAAGAGGGCACATAAATGCTGCTGCAGAGGTCATGAAAAACCTTGATGCAAACAGGATAACTTTCAATAAGTTCATATCTTGATCGGAAAAAATTTGCATAATGCCATTCTATGTTGGTCCACTTCAAAATATTTCCATTGCCAAGAAAGAATGGGAAATGGACACATGGCAACACTATTTCAATATACTTGATCCTCCCTACTGCCCGGCTTTGGCAACTGTTTCCCACAGCCTTTACCACAATTGAGTGGCTTTTTAAATAAAGAAAAGAAAAGGAAAAGATATTGTAAAAGATTAAAGCTAACTGCCCCAAAGTCAGAACTTTGCCCTGTGCATATGAATATAGTACAAATGGTATTAACAACTATGCTGATGTCAACCAGGAAAGATCTCCACACCTGGGATTAGATAATGCCTACTGGAGATGAGCTTTAGCCAGGTTATGGGATTTAGATGAGAACAAAATAGTAGAAGATGCATAAATATATATACAGGCCCTCAAAGAAATTTGTCTCAGAAAATTCTGTTTTTAGCATAGTGTGTAATTGTCAAAGAAACAATTTCAGCAGTTGCTGCAACTTTTTTTTTTCTCTTTACTGTTCCATAATTTCTGTGATTCTAAGAGGTTGCTTGATCAACTCTTGACATGATAGGCATCCTGCACAAATCAAATAAAGCTATGTGCAAATGGCTCATCATCACTTCAGGAATGCTCAGTTACAAGTGCTTCAGATGAAAGAGAACTGCACCAGCGAACTTCTTACATCTCACCTCCCTGAGAATCAGACTGGCTTTCTGACTAAGCTACTCTCTCTAGGCACACAAGGCATGTGAATTGAAACTGAGGCAATATCGAGATCCAAAACAAGTCACAGGACAACGAAAAAGCGGAGAGGTTGCTGAGGCTCCGACCTGGGGGGGCAGCCCTCATTTCTCAAAGCACCAGACGGCCTCACTTCTTCTCGTTGCGGACAATGTACATGTGATGTCCACTTCCAATGGCGATAGCTGGATGGTTGCCGCTGCGATCGTTGTCGACGCAGTACACGCCCTGGTGAAGTTCCACTAGTTGTCCTGTGGTCTGTAACCAGAGCAGACATATGTGTGTGTGCGAGTTGTGTGTGTGTGTTTTCTCTCAGAATGCCTATCACCATTAGTAATGATAACTTTTTTAAGGCCTAAAAAAATACTAGTTGTGATTACGTTAACCTTGCAACAACAACAAGAAGGGCAAAGCCCATACGACTCACATGCTTGACTTTGACCTTTACATGACCTTGACCTTCAGGTGACCTTCAAGGTCAAGGTCAAACAACTAAACCTAGCAATGACATCATATACTAAGAACTGCTTTACACATTTTTCCTACCAAAATACATAAGACCTTGACCCAAGGTCAAGGTCATCCAAGGTCATGCAACCCAAAGATGTTAATTCAAGACATAAGAAGCACAATGGTGCTTATTGGCACTTTCTACCATGAGATATGGTCACTTTTAGTGGTTCACTACCCCATTTTGGTCACATTTTATAAGGGTCAAAGTGACTTTGACCTTGATGATATGTGACCAAATGTGCCTTATGATGAAAGTATAACATGTGTTCTACAATCTTATGAAGTTTGGAAGAGTTATCTTTCATAGTTCAGGGTCAAGGTCACTTCAAAATATGTATACAATCCGACTTTAAAGAGCTCCTGTGACCTTGACCTTGAAGCAAGGACAATCAAACTGGTATCAAAAGATAGGGATTACTGTGCCCTATATACCATATATAGGTCAGGTATCCAATCTAAAAAACTTCAGAGAAAATTGGGAAAATGTGAAAAATGGCTGTTTTTTTTACATTTATGGCCCATGCGACCTTGACCTTGAAGCAAAGTCAAGTCACTGTGTATGTTTTTGTACGCCTTGTCATCATACACCATTATGCCAAATTGAGTGCTGATAGACTTTACAGCCTTCGAGAAAAATCCAACGTTAAAGTTTTTTACGGACGGCAGGACGCCCGGACGCCCCGACTCCTGGACGGACAACACGGGTGACCTAGTATGAAAGTATAACATGTGTACTACAATCTTATGAAGTTTGGAAGAGTTATCTTCCATAGTTTGGGGTCAAGGTCACTTCAAAATATGTATACAATCCAACTTTAACTCTTCCCTTACCAGGTTTATACAGAACACAACACAATTATTTTCTGCAGAGAAACACACACCCGGTAGTGCTCTTTTGAGAGTGTATTGTGCCTCTAGAGAAGATACTACATGCATCATGTGGTATATCATTTTGAAGGAAAATGAATGCCCTACAAGACTAAAACAAAACAAGAAGGGCAAAGCCCATACAACTCACATGCTTGACCTTGACCTTTATATGACCTTGACCTTCAGGTGACCTTCAAGGTCAAGGTCAAACAACTAAGCCTTCCAATGACATCATACACTAAGAACTGCTTTACACATTTTCCCTATCAAAATACATGTGACCTTGACCCAAGGTCAAGGTCATCCAAGGTCATGCAACACAAAGCTGTTAATTCAAGACATAGGAAGCACAATGGTGATTATTGGCACTTTCTACCATGAGGTATGGTCACTTTTAGTGGTTCACTACCCCATTTTGGTCACATTTCATAAGGGTCAAAGTGACCTTGACCTTGATGATATGTGACCAAATGTGTCTCATGATAAAAGTATAACATGTGCCCCACATAATTATTAAGTTTGAAACAGTTATCTTCCATAGTTCAGGGTCAGGGTCACTTCAAAATATGTATACAATCCAACTTTGAAGAACTCCTGTGACCTTGACCTTGAAGCAAGGTCAACCAAACTGGTATCAAAAGATAGGGATTACTTTGCCTTATATACCAAATATAGGTCAGGTATCCAATCTCAAAAACTTCAGAGAAAATTGAGAAAATGTGAAAAATGACTGTTTTAGACAACATTTATGGCCCCTGCGACCTTGACCTTGAAGCAAGGTTAAGTCACTATGTATGTTTTTTGAGGCCTTGTCATCATACACCATCATGCCACATTTGGTATTGATAGACTTAATAGTCTCCGAGAAAAAATCCAACGTTAAAGTTTTTGGACGCCCGGACGCCCGGACGGACGAAAAGGGTGAGTACATAGACTCACTTTTGCTTCGCATGTGAGTCAAAAACGTTAGTTGCCTTTAGCAAGACTGAGAAAGCATGCTTGAAATTACACACTTGTTTCAAAAACCAAGAAATAGGACCATGCTGAATTTGAGCTTACCGAGCAATATCTTGGTAATGATCCCACTGATCCTTTCCAGAATTTCACCACACAATAATCATCCATAGGAAAATGTCCAGTCAAAATTTAAAATAAATATCTTTAACAGTTTTCTAGCACTGACATACAGAAGAGACAAACCGTCCATCACAATGACAGTCACTTCCTTCAGACATCTCGATCAAATCAATCACAATCAGTCCACGTTACAGTACACACACGTTCATCTAACGTTGTGAGAGACCTCTCTACTGCTGTAAAACCACATTAGGTCCGATAGGGAACACTATAAAGTGTGGTTATACAAAGAAACGAAGCAAAAAAGCTTTAGCGCAGAGCGATGCAGAACTTCCGGGATGTTCTCAGACATTTCGATCAAAACAATCACAATCGGTCCACAAAAGTCGCATTAAACCTCACGCTCTGCGTTAGACGTTCATCTAACGTTGTGGGAGAGCTCTCTACTGCTCTAAAACCACATTGGGTCCGATAGGGAACACTAGAAAGTGTGGATTATACAAAGAAACGAAGCGAAGTAGCTTTGGCGCAGCGTGCGGCGGGTGGGAGGCAACTGAATGCGCTTTGGCGCACCGTGCGGCGAATGGGACGAGAAGAGTTAAAGAGCTCCTGTGACCTTGACCTTGAAGCAAGGTCAAGTCACTATGTATGTTTTTGTACGCCTTGTCATCCTACACCATCATGTCAAATTGAGTGTGGATAGACTTGATAGTCTCCGAGAAAAATCCAACGTTAAAGTTTTTTTACGGACGACAGGACACCCGGCTGCCCGGACGGCCGCCCGGACGGCTGCCCAGACGCCCAGACGAACAACACTGGTGACCTAGTATGAAAGTATAACATGTGTACTACAATCTTATGAAGTTTGGAAGAGTTATCTTCCATAGTTCAGGGTCAAGGTCACTTCAAAATATGTATAGAATTCAACTTTAAAGACCTCCTGTGACCTTGACCTTGAAGCAAGGTCAATCAAACTGGTATCAAGAGATAGGGATTACTTTGCCCTATATACTATATATAGGTCAGGTATCCAATCTCAAAAAGTTTAGAGAAAATTGGGAAAATGTGAAAAATTGCTGTTTTTTAGGCAACATTTATGGCCCCTGCGACCTTGACCTTCAAGCAAGGTCAAGTCACTATGTATGTTGTTGTACACCTTGTCATCCTACACCATCATGCCAAATTGGGTGTTGATAGACTTAATAGTCTCCGAGAAAAATCCAACGTTAAAGTTTTTTTACAGACGCCCGGACGCACGAAAAGGGTGAATACATAGACTCACTTTTGCTTCGCATGTGAGTCAAAAATGGGTCAGTAGGTTGGCCTGAACTTATAAAATGTAAGGTTTTTGTTTTAAAGGATGCCAGGTTAAACATAAATCAAGTTTCTCTTTCACTAAAAATGCTTTACAAAACTTTAATTGTGGATTCCCCAAGTGCTCCTGGGGCAGGAAAGATGGGATGGCATGCAGTTTGTTGTTTACCATCACTTTCTCTCTTTTCTTTTTCATTTTGCATGATTAAAAAAATTGAGGGTGAGCAGAAAAAATAGGGTTGGTCAAATTACCTTAACCACTACTATTTTTTCTTTGGCCCTATCTATCTCTTTGGTGAAAGGGTTACTTAATGAGCATTTGTCTCATTTCCTTGGCCCTGTATTAAATAAAACAGTCTGTCTGTGTCCGTCTGTCTGTCTCTGTCAGTCTGTGTCTCTGTCTGTCTGTCTCTGTCAGTTATTGTCTCTGTCTGCCTGCCTGCTTGCTCGCCCACCCACCTGCTTGTCTGTCTCTGTGTCTTTGTCTCCGTCAGTCTGCCTGCCTGCCTACCTGCCTGCTTGTCTCTGTCTGTCTGTCTGTCTGTCTGTCTGTCTGTCAGTCTTTGTCTCTGTCAGCCTGCCTGTTTGCTTGCCTGCCTGCCTGCCTGTCATAATGCCTGCCTGTCTGCCTGCCTGCCTGCCTGCTTGTCTCTCTCTGTCTTTGTCTCTGTCTGTCTGTCTGTCTGTCTCTGTCAGTCATTGTCTCTGTCTGCCTGCTCGCCTGCCTGCCTGCTCGCCCACCCACCTGCTTGTCTGTCTCTGTGTCTTTGTCTCTCAGTCTTTGTCTCTGTTAGCCTGCCAGCCTGCCCGCCCGCCTGCCTGCCTGCCTTCTTGTCTCTGTCTGTCTGTCTGTCTGTCTTTGTCTCTGTCTGTCTTTGTCTCTGTATTTGTCTCTGTCAGCCTGCCTGCCTGCCTGCCTGCCTGCCTGCCTCTGTCTGTCTGTCTGTCTGTCTCTGTCAGTCTTTGTCTCTGTCAGCCTGCCTGCCTGCCTGCCTGCCCGCCTGCCTGCTTGTCTCTCTGTCTTTGTTTCTGTCTGTCTGTCTGTCTGTCTATTTCTGTCTGTCTCTCTCTCTCCTATCTCTCCCCCTGTGGAATGGAAGTAAAAATGGATGGATGGATGGGTGGATGGATGGAGAAATGGATGAAGTTTTACAGCTTATCAGCCTTTGTAGGCTATTTGAGGTCATTGATCACAAACTATTAGAGCTGGTTAGAATCAGAGCTAATCAAGTACTGAATTCAAGTTTTTTGCCCTTTACGAATTGCGAGGGGAGATGAGGTGGCTAAAAATAGACCCATCCTATTTCCCTACATCATTTGTAAAAGACGAGTAACTGGGGAATTTCAGATTAGACTCTGGTGGGCACTGGTACTTTTCATGATCAAAGGCCTAAATAGGCCTACAAAGATTGATGGCCATGAACTCCATACTTTATCCAATGTATGACACTCACCCTGCTGCTGCAGCTATGTTATTGTGACATGCAAATGACCGCCATCAAGCAATCACAATGTAGATTGTGCTGATGTAATCTTTATCTTTTCATCTGTGTGCTTTGTATGTGTTTGTGTGCAGGAGGAAAGAAAGAAGGTAACCACTCACATTGAGTGTGCCCCTGTCAATGACACGTGCCATGTTCTGGTCCGATCCACCACACACCATGCTGTCCTTGCCCAGCCACTGTGCACAGTAAAGCTGCAAAGGAAACATGCTCGGGCATGAATCGTCCTCAAACAGACCAGGAGAGCTTTATGAGAGGACTTGGAGCTATGGATAGTCACATCAAGCATATGTCTCTATGGGTCACAGACTCAGCAACCATGGTAACTTTATGGAGACTTGCAAACATTATCACATAGGTAATACCATTCTTCCACACTGCCCTCGTGGTTTATCTTAAGAAATGAAGGACAGTTAGAGATGCTGAAAAAACAACAATAGGTAAGTTGTATTCATATTTTATCCAGTGACTCATGTTACAACTTCTAGAATATGCTTTTGGGTTTTGACCCCCAAAATTATAGTCTATGTAAAACTTGGTAGATTTTTGTGTTGACAACAGAAATAAGAATGTCCCATTAAAGGCTGCATAGTACATTGTTGAAATCCTATTTTGGTAACACCAACACAGCCATCAAACTCTTCCCCCCGCTACAAAATAAAAATGACCACCTCAGCCATACAGGTGCAAGATAATGACATCATGCACTGGTGTCCTTTGCAGTAGCACTGCAGTCAATAAGAGTGCAAGATAATGACATCATGCACTGGTGTCCTTTGCAGTAGCACTGCAGTCAATAAGAGTGCAAGATAATGACATCATGCACTGGTGTCCTTTGCAGTAGCACTGCAGTCAATAAGAGTGCAAGAGATCTGACTCTTGCACATCTGTTGATGTCTACTGGAGGCACAGGGCATCAGAGGTCAGGGAAACTGAACACAACTGCCATGTCCCTTCTACTCCGTTTTGTTTATTGGTCTCTCAACATAGCAGCAATCACTGTCTGTCCCTCACAGGGCTTTGGCTCTGTGTGTTAACCCTGAACCTGGTAATCGCGGCACTTGACAAAAGTTGTGATGGCCAAGCCTGCTGCGAGTGATGAGGAGAAGGGCATGAAATGTACATTCCAAAAATTACCCAAAATTTAAAGATTAACATTCTCTTAAAACAATGACATGGGTTTGTACTTTGTTCACTTGAGAGTATTTCTGGTATAGGTTTTGCTACATTTTGTGGGATGGTTAAAAGGGCATGAGCAAAAGAACAAGAAGGGCAAAGCCCATACGACTCACATGCTTGACCTTTACATGACCTTGAACTTCAGGTGACCTTCAAGGTCAAGGTCAAACAACTAAACCTAGCAATGACATCATACACTAAGAACTGCTTTACACATTTTCCCTACCAAAATGCATGTGACCTTGACCCAAGGTCAAGGTCATCCAAGGTCATGCAACACAAAGCTGTTAATTCAAGACATAGGAAGCACAATGGTGCTTATTGGCACTTTCTACCATGAGATATGGTCACTTTTAGTGGTTCACTACCCCATTTTGGTCACATTTCATAAGGGTCAGTGACCTTGACCTTGATGATATGTGACCAAATGTGTCTCATGATGAAAGTATAACATGTGTACTACAATGTTATGAAGTTTATTAAAACAGTTATCTTCCATAATTCAGGGTCAAGGTCACTTCAAAATATGTATACAATTCAACTTTGAAGAGCTCCTGTGACCTTGACCTTGACGCCTTGTCATCCTACACCATCATGCCAAATTGGTTGTTGATAGACTTAATAGTCTTTGAGAAAAATCCAACGTTAAAGTTTTTTTTACAGATTACAGGACGCCCCGACGCCCGGTCTGCCCGGACGCCCGGACGGACGACACGGTTGACCTAGTATGAAAGTATAATAAAAACCGCTGGCGCTGAACCTCCAGGTTTTGGCACACACAAAAAATTGGGTTCAAACCCGCAATCTCTTGAGAAAAGAGGGGGGGGGAAAACACACACAAAAACACAAAAAACAGGTCGGGTTCGAAAAAAGTTTCAGCGCGGATTCGAATCCGTTCACGCATGACCTAACGTTACAATTGTCCAGCGCTTTACCATCTGAGCCATTCATTTGGCAACTGACGTTACTACGTGTTTGTAAAGGAATTATAACGTTCTTTTCTGTAAACTCCCTCGCTTCATATTTTGCACTGTAAATTGTATAAAAATGGATGATAGTTCATGAAATTTGAGTGGTCTTGTACATTTTAGGATACTTAAGGTCTATTTCTGCCAAGTTTATTATCGATTCACTGCCATTAGGCCAAGCCAACAGACTACCAGTACCAAGTTGTTGCGCTTAAGTCAGGCAGACAGAACGAACGAACGAACTTTATTTTACAAGGGTAGTGAATTAGGCAGTATTGCCTTTCTTACTTACATTCAGCCCTTGAGGCAAAATATTCAAATGTGGTAAGAGAGAGAGAGAGAGAGAGAGAGAGAGAGAGAGAGAGAGAGAGAGAGAGAAGAGAGAGACAGAGAGAGAGACAGAGAGAGAGACAGAGACAGAGAGAGAGACAGAGAGAGAGGGTGGGAGGGGAGCTGGGAAAAGGGGAGGAAGGGAAGAGAGAATGAGAGTCAGATGGTGGGGGGCGAGACGATGAGTGCGCGCGAGGAGGAGGGGGATGATGCGAGAGAAGCGAGAGAGAGAGGGGGAGAGTGGGGGAGCGAGAGTGAGAGATAGCGGGAGAGGAGGAGAGAGAGAGGAGAGAGAGACACAGAGAGAGATACAGAGAGGATACCGAGCGCGACCGAGCGAGACAGAGAGACCGAGAGAGAGATTTGTGAGTGAGAGAGAGGCGGGGGGTGGCGCTGGGAAACGGGGAGGAAGGGAAGAGAGAATGAGAGTAGAGGGGGGTGGGGGGGGGTGCGAGTGGGGGGGTGTGATGTTGGCGCCCGGGAGGGTGGGGGCGGCGGCGGATTTGAGCGGAGTCGCATTTCCGTGTCGGAGTAGACCAACATAGAATGAGAAGGATAGTAGCAGAGAGGACACGGAGTAGCAAGACGTAAGAAGAAAAAGTAGAGATAGATAAGGGAAGAACCCGCAGAATGGGAGTCAGAGACGAGGGACAATGGAGGATGTGAGCAGATAGCCAGCACGCTTATGTGACTCTGTCACGAGAAAGCCACACCCCCTTCGGCTAAGAGGAGAAAGAGGAAGAACGCGAACGTACACAACTAAAAGACGAGTGGATGAACGGCAAAAAGCGGCCACTACAGACGGACGCGAGTACGTAGGCCGGAAGACAGTGAAAGAGAGGTTGAGAAAAGCGAAATAGAAGCACTCGCCGCACGAGAGGACAGTAAGAGAGGGATAGAAGCAGGAAGAAAGGGGGGGGGAGAAGTAGGCAGCCTGATATACTCGACGACATGAGTGTAAAAAGACGGAGGAACAAAGAGGGAAGACGGAGAAGGATGGTCGAAGAAAAGCAAAGAGAGAAGGGTAATAAAAGATGGATGAAAAGAGACCAAGACCATGAGAGATAGAAGAGAGTAGATGTGAGCAGAAAAGATTGGAGAAAGGGGGGATGAGAAGAAGGGGAGGGGAAGGGAGGAAGGCCTGAAGAGGAGGAGCAAAGAGGAAGGAGGCTCAAGAACAGAGGCAAGAGGAACGGGGAGGAAATATGACATAGAGAGAAAAAACAGAAGAAAATAAAGCGAGAGATGGAGGAGAGGAAAGAGGAAGAGAAGGTATCGGATTAACAGAAAAAGTGGATGAGATCGTAAAAGAGTTAAGAGATTTGAGAGAGATGTGGTAAATAGATGAGAGAGGGGGAGAGAAGCGATTGCAGAAAGCGACGGTGAGTAATCAAGACTGAGTGAGCAGGGAACAGTCGTAAGGGACAAAGAGATAAGAAGGGAAAGCGGGGGCGAAAGGAAGCTAGAACGAGCGAGAGAATGAGAATGGCAGACAGGTGTGGAACACCGAAGAGTAGGACAAGGAAACGTAGAGGCAAAGAAATGAGAGAGTGGGAGAGATGAAAAAAGAATAATTGTACGACAAAAAGAGAACAAGAAGACTGAGCGAGAGAGGAAAGGAGTAGGAGGATCCATAAGTATGAGGAGTAAGTGGGAGAGGGACCAGAGGAGAGACAATCAAAGCGAGAGAGACCCCGAGAGGCGGAGAAATAGGGAGTAGAAGATACTTACTAAGAAGGAAAAGGAGAGAAGCAAGGTAAGAGAGATAGAGAGAGCAAGAGAAAGATGAGGAGGAGATTGGGAGAGCGAAAGAGGTGATAAGAGAAAAGGAAAAGAGAGCGGGGAGAGATGATAGACGAGGATGGAAATGAATAGACGAAGGAGTTAGGAGAAGGAGAAACGGGAGATGAAGTGAGTTGGAAGAGAGAGGTAGATTTGCAAAAAATGGGATTGAGGGAGCGTACGTTAGGGCGATGTTAGGGAAGAAGAGATAGAAAGAAGCGCTAAGGAAGAGAGGAGGTGGAAAGACGGAGGTAGAAGGAGGTGAACGATAGATAAAAAAAGAAGACAGACATGTGTTCTAGAGAGAAGAAGTAGAGTGAGAAGGGATGAAGGGAGAGGAAAGGTACTGGGAGAATACAGATGAGAAGAAAGAGGAAAGCGCAGAGGAAATGGACGGAATGGGAGTAGGAAAAGAAGAAAAGATGAAGGATGAACAGGAAGTGAGAGAAAAAAGGAGGAATAATGAGTAAAAAGGAGAGAGAGGGAGGAAAGTGGAAGATTAGTAGCATAGAGACGAGAGAAGAGGGAGGGAGGAGAGAAGAGAGAAGAAGGAAAGGATGAGAGAGGGAGAGGAAAGGGAAGAGAAGGGACAGTGAGGAGAAGTAGGGAGGAAGAGTAGGGACATGAGAGAGAAGATGAAAAGGAGGAGAGATCAGGTAAGGCAAATGGGCATGAGGAGAGCGAGAATGAAGGTAAGAGAGGGATAGGGAGAGAGGGAGGATAAGGAGAAAAGTAGAGAGATGTTAAGAGAAAGAGATCTAGAGAGGGGGAGGCGAGTGAAGATTCTGGAGAGGACGGAGGGAAGAATGAAAGTACTCTCGGAAGGAAAGAGAGGAAGTGTCAGCAAGGAGGAGAAGATAGGAAAGACTGAGCGAAGCTTTGGAGGTGGAAATGGGGAAATAGAGGATGAGGTGGAGAAGTAAAAAGCGAGTAGGAAAGGAAGAGAATAGGAAGAATGATATGAGTAAGAGATGGGAAGACCTAAGAAGGGATAGATGAGCAGACGAAAATAAGAGAGGAGTAGAAAAAAGCAATGAAGAAGGACAGTTGTAGATATTTTTTGTATTTTTTTTGTTTTTTGACTAGTTCTGTAGTGATGGATGTTAGGTTTTGGGGGAGCGAGGATGAGTATTGGTAGGAGAGTGGGAAGGAGGGTGTATGGAATAGGGAAGAGTGGATGAGATGGAAGAAGTGTTGATGAGAGTTATTAGAGTTATAGTTCATACTTTTAGTTTTAGGTTGCTTTGTGTCTGTTGAGGAATTGTAGTATAGGATTGGTTTTTTAGCTGTGATTTTATGTTTATTCTGATTATGCTCTATAGCGTTGAAGTGTCCATATATTCTTAATATTTATAGATAATATGTGTTGAGCTTGTATAATGTTGTATTGTTAGCAAGCGAGGATCTTAATTTTTAGATAGTGGGATAGTGTTGATGTTAATTATGGAGCACGTTAATGAGCTATTTTAGCCGATTAAGGTTTAGGTTGGAGGAGAAGTATTGTGAGTTTATATTTTTTTTTTTCATTGGTGTGATGAGATATTGTAAGATGAAGGTCTAATGAGTTGTAGAGTCTGGTATTTATGTTCACGAGCCGACAACGAAGGAGAAGATAATTAGAACGACGAGCGCAAGGAGACGACATTTTTCTTTGAAACGACAAAATAGAGAGACAATGGAACGCGCTAAGCATAATAAAGAGCGAGAGGCAGAGAGAATGGAGGGCGAGGCGAAGAGCAGAGAGGCGATGCTGTTGATAGTAGCTGTATTTATTATTTTTTTTTTGTTGGATGTGTTTTTGGATTTGGAAGTATGATTATGCGGAATTAGTATCTGCGCTTGCTTTTTTTGTTGGGGGTATTTGTATATGTTTTTTTTTGGATTTCTTTGTAATTCTTTTTGTTATACTGTGTACTGCGGCTTTTTATGCGCTTTTTTATGGTTTTTGATTTTTGATATTTTTTTTTTATGATTTTATGTTCTTATTAGTTTTTTGTACTTATGATTTTGCTTAGTCTTGTATTGTGTATGAGCGTTTTAGTTTGAATTGTTGTTAATTTTTTTTTGTTATGTTTTAGTTGTCTTTATTGTTTTCTGTTTTATTCTTTTNNNGATTGATTGATAGGAGGGGGATTACAAACCTGAAAGATGAGATATGCAGTAATGTCAACACACTATGTGCTACATATAAAAGGGGAATAAGCTGTGTAATAAGAGCTCATCATTTGCACCATGAGTTTGAATGTACTTCATAAAGGGCTGCAGGCCTAATCAGAAGTTCAAAGGTCATGTGCACAACTGACCCCACACTGAGGAAATGACTGTTCCAGTAGCTGGATATGAGTTCATACTAATTCACAGTGCACACTATCTGTTCCCACTAGGCCACTTGCCCTGCAAGAGCTGATCCCACCATATCAAGAGAAAAGGTCTTTGGTGTGAAACAATGAGCAATAACAAGAGGGTTCATAACTAGTGTTTGCACTAGCTAGCCCTAGAAGTCACACAGTCTTCTCCAGCCAAGTACATGTTTTTTCCCCCTAACAAGTGGTTACTGATAACCGAATTTCTTATCAGACTTTGACCCAGTGCCTTCAAAAAGTCGGCCTATGTGGCATGCACACCAGAGCAGCAACATCTTGTATACTGCAGTGAAGTGCTCACACCCTTTTCAATCAAGTGTATTCAAAATTGGAATGTAAAAAGTTTTAGGGGGAGGAAAAAATGAAACAAAACAAACTCGACTGACCATATTTTATTCAGTGAACCTTGACTATTTTTAGGGTGATGCAAAAGAAAGAAAGAACAAGAAGGGCAAAGCCCATACGACTCACATGCTTGACCATGACCTTTATATGACCTTGACCTTCAGGTGACCTTCAAGGTCAAGGTCAAACAACTAAACCTACCAATGACATCATACACTAAGAAATGCTTTACACATTTTTCCTACCAAAATACATGTGACCTTGACCCAAGGTCAAGGTCATCCAAGGTCATGCAACACAAAGCTGTTAATTCAAAACATAGGAAACACAATGGTGCTTATTGGCACTTTCTACCATGAGATTTGGTCACTTTTAGTGGTTCACTACCCCATTTTGGTCACATTTCATAAGGGTCAAAGTGACCTTGACCTTGATGATATGTGAACAAATGTGTCTCATGATGAAAGTATAACATGTGCCCAACATAATTATTAAGTTTGAAACAGTTATCTTCCATAG
This sequence comes from Theodoxus fluviatilis, assembly GCA_034096865.1. Lineage (NCBI taxonomy): Eukaryota > Metazoa > Mollusca > Gastropoda > Cycloneritida > Neritidae > Theodoxus > Theodoxus fluviatilis. The sequence goes on from JAWQFJ010002578.1 coordinate 65,994, forward strand.
TTCAGGGTCAAGGTCACTTCAAAATATGTATACAATCCAACTTTGAAGAGCTCCTGTGACCTTGACCTTGAAGCAAGGTCAACCAAACTGGTATCAAAAGATAGGGCTTGCTTTGACCTATATACCACTTGTAGCTAAGGTCGCCATTCTCAATAACGTGGGAGAAAAATGGGAAAATGTGAAAAATGACTGTTTTTGAGACCACATTTATGGCTCCTGTGACCTTGACCTTGAAGCAAGGTCAAGTCACTATGTATGTTTTTTGAGGCCTTGTCATCATACACCATCATGCCACATTTGGTGTTGATAGACTTAATAGTCCTGAGAAAAATCCAACGTTTAGTTTTTTTTGCAACATTGGAAGAGGATGCCCGCGCCTACTGAGTGGGGGTTGTCTGTCATCTAAAACTGACGAAACGAGGACGAGCGGACGCGCGCAAAAGGGAAGCATAACACCTAGTTTTTCTAATTCGTGTCAACGGAGTTGCCGGACACATACGCTCATTAACATTAGACTTCCACTTTTGCTTCGTTCATTTGAGAATCTAATAAGAAAGAACAATAAGTAAAGAAAGAAAGAAATCCAAAAAGTAAAAGAACTAAAGCTGTGCAGGCGGCAGGTGTCCCAGAAAACATCCCCCAAGACCTTTCCATCATCATATCATGGCAACAATGGGCCTCGATTATGCACTCCTGTTCACGTAGAAATCCAGCTGTTTTTAAGATAAATGGTAATAGGAGAAAATCGAGTGTTTAGTCTTTATGATCTGTCTATGTTTCGTATATAATAGGATACTGGGTCAAAATGCACAAAAGATAATTTTTGACTTTCTTAACAAAGACGACTTTGTCTCCCTTTTCTGAAACTTATTTGGCAACGTTGTGGAGTCATCACCAATTCTGGTCTTGTGGTCGGTTCCGTATGAGGCTTTCTTTTTTTAACAAACAAGGCAACGTAAACCACAAAAAAGATTTCATTGTACTACACTTAGCCTTGACTCTTTGAATCATTTCTCTGTCTTCTATCTTTTGTTGTATCTTTTTCTTTTTTTTCTTGCTGTTAGCCCATGTTTACTACTTATATACTACTACCTTACTACTTACTATTTCACTGTTGGTTTATTTGATTAGATGATTATTATTTGTGTGCTGGTCTGTTTTGTAAACAGTAGTATGGGTCAGTTTCCACTTCCTTCGCAGAAGTAGAAATCAGATATTCTGGTAGTTGGTCTTTGTCACATGCAATGGCTTCTGGGTGGCAGTCAATAATCCATCACAAACATGTTGTATAATAACTCATACTTGTTTTCAAATTCAAGGTGCTTCCTACAGGAGTGACTCTTCCTACTACTGTTCCTCTGGTACTTTTAGGGTGTGCCATATCTTCTTCTTTTAGTTGTTTTCTGTGTGCACTTCTAAAGAACACAAATGTCTCATGTCTTAACTAACTGGACATTTTCCTATTAATAATTCCTTCCTTTCCTTGGTCTTGGTGTTCCTTTCTTTTTTTTTTTTCCCTTTTTATCCTTTTTCCTTTTTTCTGATAGATTGAAATTTCCTTTACGTTTTTGTGGTCTAATTAAATTGAATTAAATTCTTCCTGTTGCAAGTGTGGGGGTCCTTTATTTCTTGCTCCTCTCTCTATGAAAATACCTCCATGCAATTTAGCACCTATTTTCAGTTGGTTCCTGTAATTCCTTCGTTTTTTCCTTTCCTTATCCCGTTTTTTCCTTTTATTTTTTTTTCCTTTGTTTGTTCTTCCCTTCCTATTTTTTCGATCCTATGGCTCTTAGCATGTCTGTATAGTCCTTGGGTGTGCGATCCTTATATCCTAACTCAACAAAGGTAATATGTGCGATCATGGACAGAACAACACACCTTTCCTTTCTCTTGTCTTGTTCGCATATCCGGTTCCTTTTCCTTGTCTAAACAACGGGACAAATTCATTGTTCTTTACGATTAATTCCTTTCTTTAGCGATCATCTAGCCTCTCCAAACAATGACAAAGACTCTTGTACTCCCCTTCCTCATCACCAAGATTCAGCCGCCTTACCCGACCCAGACCACAACCACACATGCAGCAATAATAAACAGTGGTCCTTTAACATTATCTTTTAGAAGATGAAATAATGGTGGCGTGGCTGCTTCCTGGAGGGTCCTTGAGGGTCTCTAGCCTTAACAGCTTGGGCTGTCCCTCCCTTGACAGTTGCCGGCCCGTAAATGCCTTCAATAATGGCGCCCTTGAAAAGCCGCACCCGTTGCGCTCACAATCTTTGCCCCAAAATGCCCGCGGTTTCCTTCACGCTGATGCTGCCCTTTGGAATATTTTTTGGAAATGGTCCTCCATTGCCCCTTCCCTCGCCCCGAAGGCTTGAATGCAAATAATGCCGGATTACTTAATGGTGTTTTAAAAAAAATGCAACGCCAACTTGAGTCCCTAGAATATTAAAATGATGTGCCCCGACGCCTCCGGGGGGTCGGGGGCGCCGATGAAATATGACCGGGCGCTCCGCCGCAATGCCGTTCCCACCCCGGACCCACAAAGAAATATTAACCACCCAAAAAAAAAAACCAAAAAATTGGGAATGCCCCGGCCTGATTGTATTGTGTTAGGGGACTCTCCTTGAATATTAACTGCCCCTCCCATGTTTTGGAAAAATTATGCATTGGCCCCCCACTACTCGAACTAGGCCTTTGTGAATCTTGCAAGTTGAAAAAATGATAATTTTCCTGCCCTCCCCAAACAAGAACTCCCAATGGTGATCGTTGCCCTGTTTCTCTGTTGTGTTCTCCTTCCTCTTTGAATGAATGCCCCCACCCCCACGCCCCCTCCCCATGACTGAATGCTGCACCTCTTGACTCTGATGACATAATGCTGCCGGTTAATACTGCTCCTTGTAGTCATACTTCCTTTCGAAAACTGGCCCCGTGCATCTGTCCCCCCCCCACCCACCGTATAGGGGGTATTGTCTTGTACCTCCTCCCCCAATGAAAATTTTCCCCCAGATGCCCGCCCCCTCCCTCCCGATGCCAAAATATGCTATTTTCCCCCCATCGGGATTTACATTAATTTTTGGGGTGGGTTCCCTCAATGTTACTTTTATTCGGCTAGTCTCAGTTTACTTATATTAATGCCCCCCCCCACCCACCCCTCCCCCCCCCCCCCCCCCCCCCCCCCCCCGCCCCCCCCCCCCCCCCCCCCCCCCCAGCTTCATGGGCCAACCTACCCCAGCAACTCAGCACGAGACAATCCCAAGCAGCCAAATAGGCTACTGGGGGTGGGTGGGTGGGTGGTGAATGGGGTGGGGGTGGCCATCAGGATTCAGCCAGGCCATTCATGTCAAACCATGCCTTAAAATGACTGGAAAATTGGACCCAACCCACTGGCCACTGAACTCCAAATCAAACCCTAAGAAACATCACTGTGCTCATCTACTAAACAGAAAAATCAACACCAAGCCCTCACTGAACATTCTGCTGATAGAAAATAAACACTCTCTTGACAGAAAACCCCCTCAGTCTCATGACACCAACACTGTAAAAACCATCCTCCATAGAAATTTGACACATTAAAAGGTCATCATCAGCAACTGAACCTATTTTTGGTTCCCAGATGAATGCAACTTTGCAAATCCATGTGGATCAAAAAAGTTGTTTTGATATTGAGAGCGAGAGAGAGAGAGAGAGAGAGAGAGAGAGAGAGAGAGAGAGAGAGAGAGAGAGAGAGAGAGAGAGAGAGAGAGAGAGAGAGAGAGAGAGAGAGGGGGGGGGGGGGAGTATACTTTATGCCACAAAAATCCAAAGACAAACTCCTGTTGTATTTTTTGAGTTAACTCATTCAAGATGTGGTATTTTTAGTGCATCTTGTCCCTAGAATTGCCAAAAAAAACCTTGCATTTAGAAAAATCATATTAATAAAAGTACTAAAGTTATAAAAATAAATCTAGTTCTCTAAATTCAATCCTTCCCTTACAAGAAGAAAACTTATGCAAATGGGTAGCATTATATGAACCTACACATCATTAATGACTAAGTTCATCGCATAGGATGATATGATGCTAAATGATCTAAAGAGTTAATCACTAATGAACTTTTCTTTTTTCTCCTCTCAGGAAATTACAGCAGTGCATTATTTATTTCATTCACATGGACATAATTTCAGTGATGTGGTTTGGACATATCATTCATTTTTAGCAAAGCAAACTTGTTTTTATAATCAATGCCATTTTTGTATTCTAATGTAATGTGTTCTTTAATATTACGTCCCAACAATGTTTTCCTTTCCAATAAAGACTTAGCTTGAGCATGCCATTTGCCAATTTTTTTCCCCCAGGAGGACAGGGCACTGACACTAAATGAGAACTGTGTCAATCTTCATGACCTAGAAATATGTTATCCTTTCTTTTTCTTTTATTGACAGTCCTAATAAGTAATATTGATGCTGATTTCTTAAGATGACCAAGAAGTTGACGCTGAAAACATGTTCAGTGCAACTGCAAGAGAACAATTCACATTCATACACTGCAAGGCTGGATATATATATATATATATAGTTACAGTAACATGGCCACACACAAAAAACAGGTCAGGCGGTTGGCCTGAACTTCAAAAAACTTTTTCTTAATTTTTAGAGGAGGTCAGACTGACCATAAACCAAAATTCTCTTTGGCTGAAACCTCTTTTTTAATACTTAAATAGTGTATTCCCCGAGTGCTCATAGGGCAGGTGGGACACCACACAGTTGCTTAATTACCATCAATTTCTTTCATCCACATGGACAACCCCCCCCCCCATCTTTTTGCACAATTAAAAATAAGTATAGGGTCTGCAGAAAAAAGGGGGATCAAGTTACTGTAAGTGTAATCACAACTCTTCCCCCCCTTAATGACAGGTCAGGCTTTAAAAGTCAGGCATTTACTGCTTGTTACCTGGGTAATCAGAAGAATGGGAAACTGGGTTCAAGATGCAGCTGGTCTCCTAATGACAATAAACGCTTTCCAATGTGCCATTTCTGATGCAGTAATAAGATGACAGTACCAAGAAATGATCTTTAAAAAACAAGTCTACAGACCTCCAGAAATTACAAAGCATTCTTCACCTGCATTTCTGAGATGGAAATGAAAATACCTTTCAGTGGCTTGTTCATCTAAAGCTGGAAGAGAGGTTAGTTTCCTGCAGACCTTGAACCAGGCATGACACAGATATCATCATCATTGTTGTCATCGTCAGATAACATCTTTGCAGCATGGCAACACATTTGCTGACAGGAAAAGCTGGATAACACTATGAACAGCACAAACTCTGTCAGAACTTATCAGGCAGGTCGATGATCTGTGATCCATACCTCAATGTGTGCCCGCTGCTAGCTGCCATCATGACTCATAATTCAGATCTATGTAACTCCCAAAGCTGCTTCAGACAAACACAATTCCATCAAACACCTTCCTTGAGCTGTGAGCACTTATTTGTGTTTGTTACTGAGACAATGTCGAAAGCTTTTCTCTATTACTTCGTCGTGTCTAACGCTGTTGCATGACTGCTAATTCTTTTTTCCATTTACCAAAGTTTCTTGGTTTTAAAAGAGAGAAAGAGAAAAAAGAATAAAATCCAAAAACGAAAACCCTAATTAATGCGTGAGTTCAAAGTGCAGCACGGTCATTAAACCACGTTGAACTATAATGCCCTAACTCAAGTACATGTACTAGCACTTGAGGTCATGAGTGTGTGATGTTGACACTGAGGCAACGTCGCATTCCAACATCCCAAGGGCCAAACAGCTGGCATTCGTCCAGCGTACCACCGTCATCAGCAGTCGACAGTGTCCAAATGAAAATTTGCGAGTTCAAACGCTGTCAGGATTGGGATATTTGCAACGGGCCATTTCCGAACGAAAGGGATGAATAGTGGACGGTGGTCATTCGCTGACCAGAAGTATTGTTTATCTTTATGTTCCACTTTCTCTGCACATCCGAATTAACTTATTTACACGCGAGTCGACAGTTTCGTTTCATTTTCAACAGATCATCGAATAGAGACGAGTACTTGTGACATGAATAAAACATTCACGAATTAAATACTCACGTAAATTGACATGACAAAGCATGCATGCTCCAAGCATCGCTCCTGCACTGGCTCCCAGGATGTGAAGATTCTCGTCGTTCAAGATGTGGGGAGCGTATCGCATGAAAGCTGCGCACGATCCAACCAGATAAGGCGAGTTGAATCCACATCCCGAAAGAGAAATACTATTCACGGGTCTAGCGTCTTCAGTGGGAGCTTCTGCCATTGCCTGTGGTTGTGGCAGATCGAAACGACCTCGTCCAACTACGTTTCAGTCACTGTCGTCGGATATGATCTCCACTGACTGAATTACGACGTCAACGTGAACTAAACTGGTCACGTGGTTCTCCATCGAATGGAAACAGTGATTTGATTGGCTGCCTGAGTGGGCAGATACGAGCGGAAACCGCGACTTGCTCTATTTTTAGGTGAACCTTTTTCTGAATGCATACATGTAAATAATGCGGTGGAGTGTGTGCATGCTAGTAAAGAACCCCGACGGACACTTTACTATCACACTGGTGTACAGAAATGAAAGAGGCTTTTCGAAAGCAAAACGAGTTGCCGTCTGCCGGTGATCTCCCGGTACCACTAGTACTTGGACTTATAAATCGCCTTTACGTATTGCAGCTATCACTGTCTACACAGGTGTACGTATTATTATACTTGTACTTGTACTTGTAAGCTGCTTGAGGCCGTTTAAGGCCTGTTCATGGCAAAAGACGACCAATTATTCGGAGGATAAATTGACAGAAAAAAGAAGGAGAGATGAGCAAGGAAGCAGACGATTGCGGCTTTGCCCGCTACCCTAGCTGTCCCTCGATCCTCGATCGATCCCTCTCGATCCTCGGATGCCTCCTCCTCGGATCCCTCCTCCTCCTCCTTTCTACCTCCACCTCCTCCTCGTCCTTTCTACCTCCTCCTCCTTTCTACCTCCTCCTCCTCCTCCTCCTCCTCTTTTTTTCTACCTCCTCTTTTTTTTCTACCTCCTCTTTTTTCTACCTCCTCTTTTTTTCTACCGCCTCGATCCTCCTCTTTTTTCTACCATCACTTCCTTCTCCTTTTTCTACAACTACCTCCTAGCTCCTCCTCCTCCTCCTTTTTTTCTCCTCTTTTTCTTTGTTTCCTTCTTCTTCTCTTTTTTGTCTTATTCTGCTCTTTTTCTTCTCCTCTTTTTTCTGCTTGTTTAAAATTGTCTTTTTCCTCCACCTCGATCTCTCCTCCTCCTCCTCTTCCTCCTCCTCCTTCTCCTCTTCCTTCTCGATCCCCCCTAGCTCCCCCTCCCCCTCCCTCCACCTCGGATCCCTCCTCCCTCCACCTCCCTCCCTCCCTCCCTCCTCCTCCTCCTCCTTCTCCCCCTCCTCCTCCTCCTCCTCCAAGGCACAAAAGTAAGTGACAAAAGTATATGTGTTGTAAACTTGTTGTAGGCAAAGATGTAATGGTGAAATATAGCTTACTTGTTTAGCCGAGAACCTCAGACTAGACATGCAGATTGTGGGTTAATCCTCATAACAGTAGGTTGAGATGAAGAAGTTTCTGGCTTGTCCAACTCTGGAGCAAACTTCAAACCTTAAAAAATTCACCCCACCCCGCCCCGCCCCACCCCCGTCTCCAAGTGTAGAGATGGACAATTAAAGGCTTGAGAGAGATTATAAGCACGCCTCTCACCACCCTCAGCATCCTTGTCTCTACTATTCTCTTCACCAGTTCTGGGGGCCGAACTCAAGCAAGAGCCAGCATGACCTTTGTGTCGTGTTGCTGTTGTTGTTGTGTGCGTTTAGGCACAATTTAGAACAACTATAAGAGCTGTACGTTAAGCTTTTCGAGCGCTGTTGGCGACTGGTGGTCACCAAGGGGAGAGCACTCTTGTTTATTATTTACAGCTACAAGCTCACTGTCTACGTCTCTCTTCTTTTAAAGTATAACTATAAGATGTACATGCATACTATTGGGAGAGTGTGGGATAGACCTTAGATTAAGCACATTAATGAGACTGTTGACTAGCAGGATATTTTGACTGGACTTTCTTACAAGTAGCATGCATCGAATAGCATGAATAGCTGTCAATGTACTAGAAGCGATCGCACCACAACCCAACAATAAGCATTTTTGAGTATTGTAAAGGTATAGTACTTGGTTGGACAATATTTAGAGTGTTCGGGCTGTCATAATTCTGGAAGCGCGTCCTAATTTCATTTTATTAGGTAGCTTGAAAGAGTCTGGTTCCAAGACCTTTGGTGACCATTCCACCCGTCCTCATTCACGCAGGATTTGATCCTATATAGGGATCAATTGGTTGTCGCTCCTTTTTGCTTTCAATGATTTTTCTTTCCCACCAAATTGATACGCAGTTATACATGCATACACATAATATATGCCTGCAGACATTCATTAAGTATGCAATCGCACCATTACACTAGGTACACGACAAGGAAGAACCACTATAGGTGGTACTGACCTACCATGCAGTCTCTCTCTCTCTCTCTCTCTCTCTCTCTCTCTCTCTCTCTCTCTCTCTCTCTCTCTCTCTCTCTCTCTCTCTCTCTCTCTCTCTCTCTCTCTCTCTCTCTCTCTCTCTCTCTCTCTCTCTCTCTCTCTCTCTCTCTCTCTCTCTCTCTCTCTCTCTCTCTCTCTCTCTCTCTCTCTCTATCTCTCCCTTTCTCATTTCCCACCCTACCCCACCTTTGTCGAAGACGTCAACTGTGCCGAAGATCGGGGAGTATTTTCATTCCAGATACGCACAGTCTAGCTGTGACGTCGAGGGCAGACTTCGGCTGCATCTTAATCAACAGGCACTGCAATGCGCAGGCCTTTTTTGCCTAGTCTGTTTGTTGTCAAGGCTAAGTAAAAGTTGGAGTTCAAAACGGCTGACGCCTTTCCGGATGGCTGCTTTCCAGGAAGTTGACGAGACAGATTTCCCCCCAAGCTGCTGAATCCATGTCACATGCATTGAAGGCTCTTTATTTGAAGGCAGATTGACTTAGTAGAGTGTTAAAGGTCCTCCAGCTCTTCTATTTCCTCTCCCTTTCCCTCCCTCCCCCCTCTGTGTGTGTGTGTGTGTGTGTGTGTGTGGTGTGCATGTGTGCGTGCATGCCTGCTTACGTTGTGTGTGTGTGCGTTGTGTGTGTGTGTGTGTGTGTGTGTGTGTGTGTGTGTGAGAGAGAGAGAGAGACAGACAGACAGACAGACAGACAGACAGACAGACAGACAGACAGACAGACAGACAGACAGACAGACAGATAGATAGATAGACAGATAGAAAGATAGATAGATAGATAGATAGATAGATAGATAGATAGATAGATAGATAGATAGATAGATAGATAGATAGATAGATAGATAGATAGATAGATAGATAGATAGATAGATAGATAGATAGATAGATAGATAGATAGATAGATAGATAGAGATAGATAGATAGATAGATAGATAGATAGATAGATAGATAGATAGATAGATAGATAGATAGATAGATAGATAGATAGATAGATAGATAGATAGATAGATAGATAGATAGATAGATAGATAGATAGATAGATAGATAGATAGATAGATAGATAGATAGATAGATAGATAGATAGATAGATAGATAGATAGATAGATAGATAGATAGATAGATAGATAGATAGATAGATAGATAGATAGATAGATAGATAGAGATAGATAGATAGATAGATAGATAGATAGATAGATAGATAGATAGATAGATAGATAGATAGATAGATAGATAGATAGATAGATAGATAGATAGATAGATAGATAGATAGATAGATAGATAGATAGATAGATAGATAGATAGATAGATAGATAGATAGATAGATAGATAGATAGATAGATAGATAGATAGATAGATAGAGAGAGAGAGAGAGAGAGAGAGAGAGAGAGAGAGATAGATAGATAGATAGATAGATAGATAGATAGATAGATAGATAGATAGATAGATAGATAGATAGATAGATAGATAGATAGATAGATAGATAGATAGATAGATAGATAGATAGATAGATAGATAGATAGATAGATAGATAGATAGATAGATAGATAGATAGATAGATAGATAGATAGATAGATAGATAGATAGATAGATAGATAGATAGATAGATAGATAGATAGATAGATAGATGATAGATAGATAGATAGATAGATAGATAGATAGATAGATAGATAGATAGATAGATAGATAGATAGATAGATAGATAGATAGATAGATAGATAGATAGATAGATAGATAGATAGATAGATAGATAGATAGATAGATAGATAGATAGATAGATAGATAGATAGATAGATAGATAGATAGATAGATAGATAGATAGATAGATAGATAGATAGATAGATAGATAGATAGATAGATAGATAGATAGATAGAGAGGGAGAGAGACAGAGAGCTCGAGAGAGAGCGAGCGAGAGAGAGAGAGAGAGAGAGAGAGAGAGAGAGAGAGAGAGAGAGAGAGAGAGAGAGAGAGAGAGAGAGAGAGAGAGAGAGAGAGAGAGAGAGAGAGAGAGAGAGAGAGAGAGAGAGAGAGAGAGAGAGGGTTGGGTGGGGGTTTGTGTGATGGTGACTAGGGAAGAAGGGGAAGCACAGTCTGCATGGTGGGGCGGATGTGAGGAAGAAACTAGAGAGGTTTGGTTGCTGGACTTCGAACCCTGCCTGTAATTAAAGAACTAAATTTACGGCTTACCTTCCCAACAGTGTACCCGTGCGATGATAGCTAGCGGGTGACTCGCTCTCTTGCGATAAGACGCTCAGTTCAACGTTCTTTGATAACGTTGGACACTTTTTTTCCCTCTCGAAAAACCTCGCTTGTTTTAGCACGAACAAACAGATGTGTGTTTTTCGTTCGGTTCTCCATGCTACAAATTTGAAACCATTCGTTTTATTGCGTCCAAAGGCATGAGCGATGACGAAACTCGCAGAAAATTATGAAGAAGAAAGTAACTATCCTATTTTGATGACACAAAAGTCCTTGCAATGCAAACATTTGTCTCAACTGAAAACCTGCAACGACATAATGTTTAGCTCAGAGCCTGATAATTGAAAAACCGTCACTGTACGTGTGACTACGACCGAAAAGAATGAGATGGCGTAAAAAAGTATGAGAAGAAAACAAGTAGAATTGATTCAAAGCATTTGTCTGTACGGCAATGAGTAACATCACAGAGGCAATAGCAGAGTCAGGTCTCCTTGGGTTCCAGAACCATGCGGATGCCAGTGGCGTTAATGCAATTTACAGCTGCTGTGCCCGACGTGCTTCCTGTCCTGTGAGGCTTAACGCAGCCACTTGATTGTAACTCCCACGTACATCGCTGCCACCTGAGATACTATAGTGTCTCTGCTGCCACCTGCAGACCAACGTTGTGACTGCTCCACGGGGAACGCGGCAATGGCCGCCTCTCAACGTTGTGACTGCTCCACGGGGATCGCGGCAATGGCCGCCTCTCAACGTGCGCCAAGGCCTGAAACTGAAGTCAACGTGCAAGCGTGAATTTTACTTTGAACTGTCCTGGCTGATTGTGACAGTACGCCTGTCTGAAATAACAAAAGTGACCATGAATAAGTTTTCCGACCTATCAACCTCTGTAAGCTATAATAAAGGCCATGCGTTGACTTCGAAAATCACCAGAGCATATACATATATATATATTTATATATACAGCAAGTTAAGAATTGATTTACATATAATTAATAGCCTTTTACGAATCGCGTAGGATCGAGACGCGGTGAATATATTGATTCTTACCTCCACGCGACAGGTAAAGCTCCCCCAGCGAGACGGAAGAATGCCATATATATATATGTGTGACTTAAATGACCCAGATTGCGCGTACGAGCTGACTGCCACATGGAGATACAGCAACGTGCAAGAGCTAGAGTGATCTGACGCGATAAAAATGTGCGATCGTGTTTCAAGCTGAGTTATTCAAGTTATCTGAGATGGAAAAAAAGATTAAAATGTAACGAGAGAGAGATAGAGATAGAGAGAGAGGGAGAGAGAGAGGGAGGGAGAGAGAGAGAGAAAGAGAAAGAGAGAGAGAGAGAGAGAGAGAGGGGGGAGGCAGGGAGGGAGGGAGGGAGGGAGAGAGAGAGAGAGAGAGAGAGAGAGAGAGAGAGAGAGAGAGAGAGAGAGAGAGAGAGAGAGAGAGAGAGAGACAGCTAGACAGACAGACAGACAGACAGACAGACAGACAGACAGACAGACAGACAGACAGACAGACAGACAGACAGACAGACAGACAGACAGACAGACAGACAGACAGACAGACAGCTATAGATAGCTAGCCAGCCAGCTAGACACACGCATGCAGCCAGCCAGCCAGCCAGCCAACCAGACACAGACAGACGTGACAGACACAGAGTGACAGACAGTGTGTGTGAGTGTGTGTGTGTGTGTGTGTGTGTGTGTGTGTGTGTGTGTGTGTGTGTGTGTGTGTGTGTGTGTGTGTGTGTGTGTGAAAAAAAAACAACAACAATCAGGACTCAGACCGAATCAGAGATTAGGTGATGCAAATTAAGTTCCCCAAGTGGTGGTGTCGCGGAATGAGGTGTGGTTGTTAAAAAGCGCAGATTGATGCAAAAGCCCGTTGAAAAAGAATGAGGATTTTCGAAGATATAACATTTCTTCCTTTGTAGTGTACACACGATTGTTACGTCTAATACTTTGGCTGGGTGTAATTCTTTATATTAGGGAAAATAAAGTTCCTTAATTGCATTACTAGCTACTGAACTCGCGACATTTGACCAAAACTCGAATGTGATTTTAATTACTATCACAACTTTTCCAGGAAATAGCACAGACCGTCACGGAGACCTAAGACGTGGTAATACCATCTATCTTTTAACGCATAATATAAAGGGAAGATACTCTATTCGCCTAACTCGCGGGAACAGATTCGAAGACATTTTTGCATGAGACGGAAGGGACGCTCGTTAAACATTTTTTGTTTACACTTAATCAACGTTCCAGTGCATCATCTGTGATGAGTGACGGTAAGTTGAATGTCTATTCAGTGTTCGCTTTGGAGCACCGTGCATCGTTGCTAATGCAGTGTGTTGCCGTTGCTTTTGCCGGATATCGAACATTCGCGTGATGAGGTCTCGGTATCAGTACTATCACTGCTGCTGCAGTTTGTTTTGAAACTGTATAATTTCAATCGTGCAAAAAAGGACTATATATAGCACAGGAACGAGCTATTTGAAGATGCCATTATGATTATACTTCATTTGCTTTTATTCCAGGTTGCTAGGCAGAGGTGTTATACCGCAGGATACACGCAGTTGAGTCGACAATGAATGAGTCGTAGAATTTATTTACTGAAAAAAGCGTAGTTTGTACTTTTGTAGTAACTAAAATTTAATGAATAACATACACTTGAAGATGTTCCATCCGGTTCAATGTCCCCTGACATTTGCAGTTGACAGCTTTCAGGTACATCTCATGACCTTAGCTGTTGCCTCTGTGGCTGAAACAGAAATGGAAAAAGAAAGCTGTTGAACTTGAACCACTGAATTAACTTCTACTCTGACATGTGAAATGCGCGGCTGGCCCTAATGGAGTTTAGGTTCAGTAGATGTATATAAACAGCAATTAAGTTAAGTAATTCTATATAAACTGCTCAGGTATGGATGTTGGAACTGTCATGTTCTGGGTTTTCTCTTTCTAGGTGAAAAAAAGTCACAAGAGGGTGAGATGGAGAACTGCTGGAATCCCTCACCGCCTCCCGAGTGGCAAGGCAAAGAACACCTTCTGCATGCCGACTGCATCGATGGCACTGCCTACAGCAAAGTCTGGGTCTTGAGGACTCTTCAGGAGCTGTACAAGGTGAATGGTCCTTGCTGTGGCACCTTGTGTTCATGAGAAAAAGAGTAAAGACTCTGCTTAACCACAATAAGGGGAGACATGGGTATGAAAATGGTCAAAATGCTGTTTTCTGGTGATTTTAACATTT